>JADRCD010073315.1:0-11985 GCA_019843815.1 Montemys delectorum | reverse complement strand
GTGGCTGGGCTCTGCAGCGTGGCTGGGCTCTGCAGCGTGGCTGGGCTTGCTTTCCTCTCAACAGCCATCCCTACAACCCCTGCCTCTTCACTGCGGGGACTACTTCATTCCTGGTAAGTCTGCATGTAGACTCACTTTTTGCTACTTCCGGTTTGTGACATCCTGTCTTTTTTTATTTATTTTCTTCTCCTCTTCCTCCTCGTTGCTGTCTTTGGGAATCAGATCCCCCTAGGCTGCTCACTGTGGGTGTTGGATCCTTACAAGGGCAGCGAGTGCCCTTCACCCTGAGCCATCTCTCCAGTCTCAGATATGTACCCTTAGATTTTCTTTTTTAAAAAAAAATTACTAATTTTATGTTTGTGAGTACACTGTTGCTGTCTTCAGACACGGCAGAAGAGGGCTTTGGATCCCATTACAGATGGTTGTGAGCTACCATGGGGTTGCTGGGAATTGAACTCAGGACCTCTGGAAGTGCAGTCAGTGTCCTTAACTGCTGAGCTGTCTCTCCAGCCCTTGATTTTATTTATTTATTTATTTAGTATTAATGAATACTAAACTTTAAACATAGGCATCTTCCAAGTCCACACTGATTTCAACCTCCTCCATTTTGGGGTGGGGACAGGAATGTATTTTTGACAAGTATTATATTTTATTACATTTACACTCTATCAAAGTAGAATAGTATAAATTTTTGTGACGAGATGGCTCAGTGGTTAAGAGCACTTGCAGCTTTTCCCAAGGGCAGAGACTTGGTGTCTCAGAGCAAGCCAGGACTCCAGTTCCAGAGCAACCAACAACCTCTCCTGACCTTCATGGGCTCCTGCACACACTTAGTGCACATACATAGCGTGTGCACATACACGTACAACATTTTTTTAAACTTAAAATAAACAGATATTTAGAACAGCTTTCTATTTCCAGGAAAATTATGAAGATAGCACCAAAAGTCTCCCACATCCCACACCGAATGGGTCTTATTCTTGCATCTTCTGTTAGGATTGCACACTTGCTCCAACTGATGGAGCCAGACATTTTCCACAAGAGATATCAAAAAAAGCAGAGTCTTTGAAGGACTTTCCTTCTCCAGTCCTTCACAGAATGCAGCAGCAGAACCACAGCACCTTCTCTGGTTTGGAAGATGTTAGACTTGTTTTTTTCCTTAATAGATTCAGGCCCATGACAGTTTTCTGGTTTTCCTCGTATGTGTTTTAGGAGGTGTTTTCCTTGCCTTCTTCTTTTTAGGTAGGATGTATTACTCTACTGCTCAGGCTGGTCTTGAACTCACAAATCCTGCCTTTGTCTCCTTGGGAGTGCTGGAATTACAGCTGTGTACCACAGTGCCTGGCTTGAGTTTTTAGAGCTTGATATTTCAAGGACTCTACCTGCTCATCTATAACATCAGACTTGAGGCCCTAGTCCTTATTGTCCTTTAATACTCATGAATCAGCAGGTTAGGTGGCTTTTAAATGTGAGTATCGATGATGATTTGTGTCTTTTTCTCTTTTTAACTGGTCAGCTTGCCTAGAGATCTATCACTTTTATTGATCGCTACAAAAACTTGGTGTCTTATTGTCTTTCTTGTTTTCAGTTTCACTGTTCTGAGTTACAATATCTGTTCCTTCTCCTTGGTTTAGGCTGCTTTTCCGGTTTAGTCTTCTAAGATATTTTAGGTAACTGATTTTAGAGGTCTCTTTTTTGTTACCTGTGTAGTCATTACGATAGCTTCCCCTAAAACCACTGTGTTCCCTGCATCTCCCAAAGTTCGACTGATTGTATTTTCATTTTTGTTTAATTTACTTTACAATTTTGTTTAATTTAACTTAAAATTTAATATTTTTAAATGTCTTAAGAGCTTTTCATTCATGTATTATTGGGAAGTATATTGTCCAGTCACAAAAATAACATGTGTTATATGGTTTCTGTTCTCTTAGGGTCTAGGTGTGTTTTCTGGAGTGGACATGGTATTCTTTTATGAATGTCACAGGCACACTTGAGAAGAAAGTGTATTTTGCTGTTCCAAGAGGATATTTTAGAGATGTCAATAGGATCAAGTTGATTGATAGTGCCATTCAGGTCAACTCTATCTTTGTTGATTTTCTGCCTGCTTCATCTATCATGTCATGGAAGAGATGTGGAGACACCTCCAGCTGTAGTACTGTAGTAGTCATATGCACTCCTCCTGGAGCTGCGAGATCTTTTTATCATCAATTTTGGTTTTTATTGTTAAATGCACACATATTAACAGTTGTTAATTAAACTTTGTCATTATGCAAGGTCTCTCTTTGTTCCTGATAATTTATTATATTCTGAACTCTGTGTGTGTGTGTGTGTGTGTGTATGGTTGGATTGTTTGTATATGGGTGTACAGTTGTGCATGTGTGTATGTTCATGTGGAAGCCAGAGGTCAGCCAGGCTCCCCGTGGGCTGCGGCTGAGGCTTCTTCTTCTTTTCTCCTCCTCCTCCTCCTCCTCCTCCTCCTCCTCCTCCTCCTCCTCCTCCTCCTCCTCCTCCTCCTCCCTCTCTGTGTCTTTCTCTTCCTCCTCCTCTTCCTCCTCCTTCCCCTTCACCACCACCACCTCTCCCTCCACCTCCTCCTCCTCCTCCTCCTCTGATGGAGTCTTTCCCTGGAACCTTAGTCTAGGCTAACTGGTCAGTAACCCTCAGGAATCCACTTATTCCTGCCTCCCAGCACTGGGATCACAAGTGTGTAGCACCATGTCTACCTTATCACACAGATGCTAGGGATCAAATTCAGTTGCTCAGACAGAAAGCACTGTATTGACGGAACCATCTCCCTAGCCCTTGAAGTGAACCTTACTGAAAATTAACACAGGGCTTTCACTTCTGTTGATTCGTGTTGACACTGCACAGCCTTCTCCACCCTTTTGCCTTTACTTGGTCTGAGCCTTTATATTTAAACTGTACTGTTTCTTTAAATATAGTTGAATCTTCCTTATTGATTATATTTATTTATTTTTTATATGTATGGGTGTTTGGCCTGTATATGTTCTGTGTTACACAGCATCCCGGTGTCTGCAGAGGTCAGAAGAGGCTGTTGGATCTCCTGGAACTGGAGTTACAGTTGTGAGCTGTCATGTACATGCTAGGATTTGAACCTAGTTCCTCTAGAAGAACAGCCAGTGTCCTTAACTGCTGAGCCATCTCTCCAGCACTGAATCTCGGAATTTTATTCAACCCGACTCTCCTCTTTTTCAGGGTGTTTTTAGACTCTTCCCATTTAAAATGATCATTGATAGAGTTGAACCAATAGCTGTGGTGTTTGTAAAGGTTTTTTTCCCACAGGCTGCATGTGTCTTTTGTACATTTCCCCGTTTTATGTTTTTATAAATTTCTACTTTGTTATTTCCTTTTATCTCCTTTATTAGGATATCACCTATCTTTATTAAAAGTTTAGCTGTTGCCCTAAGTTCTCTATGCACACCTTAAACTAACACAAGAGCCCCTTCAATACAGCTCTACTCCACAGATGATGCAGGTGCCTTGTACCTAACAATCCCCTTCAGTGGTGGCTACATTAGAAATGTCTTCATAAGCCAGGCAGTGGTGGGACACGCCTTTAATCCCAGCACGTGGGAGGCAGAGGCAGGCGGATTTCTGAGTTCGAGGCCAGCCTGGTCTACAGAGTGAGTTCCAGGACAGCCAGGGCTACATAGAGAAACCCTATCTCGGGGGAAAAAAAACAAAAAACAAACAAACAAAAAAAACCCAAAACCAAAGAAGAAGAACTGTTTTCATTGTTTCAGGATGTCACTGCTTGGCCCTCAGTCGGTGGCACTGCTTGGGGAGGCTTAGGAGGTGTGACCTTAGTTGGAGGAAGCACGTCACTGGAGGTGGGCTTTGGGGTTTAAAGACTATGTCCTAAAAAAAAAAAAAAAAAAAAATTAAATTAAATTAAAAAGAAATATATAGCAACAGGATTAGAGAGATGGTTCAGTGTTTAAGAGCACTGGCTGCTCTTCCAGAGGGCCTGGGTTCAATTCCCAGCAACCACATGGTGCCTTGTTGTGGTCCACGCTATTTTCCCGCCAGCAGGAACACACGGACACACACACAGGATCCTTCTGCAGCAAACCTTTATTACCATGTGGCGAGGAGAGAGAGAGCCCTGGAAAATGCACTGCTTATATACACCCTGGAGCGGCGTGTTCATCTCTGATTGACTGTTTGCTCATTACCTCATGAGACGCCTCGGGATGGGCTGTGACTTGGCGCTTTCTGGCCCTAGCACATGCACAGATGGGCTGAGACTTGGCGCGCTCTGGCCCTAGGCACATGCGCAGACTACGTGTTACAGGGAGAAGAAACCGGATGCCGGCGCCATCTTGTAATGGAGGCTGCCGGCTCGGGTGCAGCTCTCTACACCTTGTAACCATCTGTAATGGGATCTGATGCCCTCTTCTGGCCTGTGTTAAGACAGTATACTCATTTACATTCAATAAATAAATAAATCTTTGAAGACTCGTGTCATTTCTAGTTTGTTCTCTCTGCCTCATGACTGTAGTTCCTGATGTGAGATCTCTGCTTCTGGCTCCAGCAGCCATCCCTCTGCTCGGCCATCACAGACTTTTATCTCTGGAACCATAAGCTCAGATGAACTCTTTCTTCTGCAATTGGTCTTGGCCTGGTGCCTTGTCACAGCAGTAGGAAGAAGCCACAATTACACGTGTTCTTCTCAGCCTGGTACTATTGCCGTGATTTCTCACATGCTATAATCAGCCAGTGCATGGTTAACAATTCCACCTTAAACATGCAGTTATCTTTCATATCAACTAAGAATAAGAAAAGCTAAGGAGTCTGCTTTGCCTTCGTTTACTTCTTCTCCAATTGCTCTTCAGTGCAGATGGGAGTTTCTGACCTATATCAGTTTTTATTTTCCCTGAAGAACTCCTATTACCATTTCCTGGGGGTGGGTTATTGGTGATAAACTCTCTAAGCCTTTATTTGTAAATGAAATTGTATTTCTCCTTCACCTTAAGCATATTTTTAAAGATTTATTTTCTTTTATGTGTCTGAGTGTTTTGCCAGCATGTACATATGTACACCACATGTATACCTGGTGCCCACAGTGGTCAGAAAGAGGCATCAGATCCTAGGGAACCGAAGTTACAGATGGTTGTGAGCAACCCTGTGGGTGCTGAGAGTCAAACCCAGGTCCTCTGCAAGAGCAACAAGCACTCTTAACCACAGAGCTGTCCCCGCAGCCCCTCTTAAGGGTAATTGCACTTGCTAGAATGCTTCACACAATGCTCTTCTTCTTGCACAATTTCTGAGAAACCCACTAAAAATTGTTATCTGTTTGCCTATATAGGTAGCACCCTAAGGCTGTCTGTCTGTCTGTCTGTCTGTCTTGGGGGTTCCTTTGAAATGCAGTAAGTATGGTTTTTACTGCTTGCCCTGCTTGGTGGTCTCGGACGTGTCCTTTATGGCCTGGTTTTCATTTAGAAAATTCTCTGTCATCATCACTTCAGGTATTATTTTCAACTCTGGTCTGTTCCCCACCCCCACCCCCACCCTTCACCCTGGCATTCTAATTATACATATGTCATATATTTTATAATTATCTCAAAGGTCTTAGATTTCTGGGGTTTTTTTCCTTTTTGTATTCATCTCCCAGAAGTTTAACTGATCAATCTTCAAGCTAAATCATTAACTGTTTCCTCTGCCTACCTAGTATCTGATGAGCACATCAAAGGCATGTACCTCTCATCCTTTGAATAGCTAATCTTCCCACTTCCTGTGTCCTGGTGACCCCGTTCCTTAGCTTGGATGACCCACTCTTTGGTTCATAGGTTTCTTAACACATCAATCGTAATTCTTTTGAGTTCTCTGAGAGTTCCAGCAGCTGTGTGGTTCTTGGGTCTGGTTGATACCCATTGTCTTCAGCCTCTTTTTCCCTGTCTTTAAGCAGACCTTAGAACTACTGTACAGCAGTTGTTGAAAGCCAACTAAGTAATACATGCAGGAGCCAAGGTGAGGTTAACAGGCCTTCAGGGCAGGGGTCAATGTCAGCACGGCTGGAAGCTCACCTGGATTTAGTATGTTCTGTAAAGGCCAGAGGCTTCAAATTCCTCTGATGTTCTAATTTTCATCTCTTCTTCATAAAGTTCTGTGTCTTCAACTCTTCCAGCTACGACTCCTTGTGATTTGGGGTGGCAGCAAACTGTCAATCATATAATTCTTAGGGTTTTGTCCCTGGCCTCTGATATGTCTTATCTTTCTGTTTGTTTCATTTTTATTTTTTGTTTTTTTTCGAGACAGGGTTTCTCTGTGTAGCCCTGGCTGTCCTGGAACTCACTCTGTAGACCAGGTTGGCTTCAAACTCAGAGATCCACCTGCTTCTGCCTCCCAAGTGCTGGGATCAAAGGCGTGAGCTACCACTGCCCTGTGTGTCTTACCTTTCTTACTGCTGTGGCCACCTTAGCTGACAAGGGCTTGAATGGATGTTTTTCCCAGGTGGGAAGCAAGCCTCTGATGCAGTCCTTTTCCGTGGACAACGGGGCTTTGTTCTGGAGAATGTAATTTTCAGGACAGCTTCTTCCCCACTCCCTGCCAGAGCCAAGATCACCCTCTGTGAATGATCAGACCTTAACCTAATGGGACAAAGAGACATCAGGTCCTCCCATGAAGCACAATGAGACCTCTGCCTTCCAAAAATGTTTATGACTGAGCGTAAGGAAGCCAGCAAATGCATTCAGATTCAAAACAATTTGCCTGGACTGCTCAAAAATGTCAGCGTTGTTTTCTCTTTCTTGGGCAAAAACAAAAATACAACCTTCAGGGGATTATTATAAATTTTAAAAGACTAAACATGAAAGGCAATTAAATGCAAAATATGATTGATCAGACACTAGATGATATATATACATACATACATACATACATACATGTATACACACACACACACACACATATATATATACATATACTTCATAAAACCTGATAAGACTGATAAGACATGCACTGTGTCTTGGGCAACACTTTGATATGAAGGCTAAATGTCCTCAAAGTGACATTAATATTGGCATAATATTAATAAATCTACCACATAGGATTCTTACTTATACCTAGTTTTTGATTTCTACGATGAGGACTCATCATGACTAAAACCTATTCTCAAGTACTTTAAGAAATCTCAACAATGCTCACACATTTGTACGTGCACATTTGAATGTAAAAGTGGATTAGTATCTTTGTGTGTCTACGTTTTTGATAGAGAACAAATGAGACAAGACACTAAAATTTAGCTGAAACAATGTGGGTATTTGTTGTATTTGTCTTAATTTCTTGTGTGTGGGGCTGTGCATACGTATAGGTCAGAGGTCAGCCTTGGGTGTCACTCTCCGTTGTGCATCTGTGTTTCTTCTTTTGAGACAGGATCACTGTACTTACTCAGCAAGCCCCAGAGTTCTACTTGTCTCTACCTCCCCAACGACGAGGTTAAAGCATACCTCTGCCACTCTCCCTCTCCCTTCCCTCTCCCTGTCCTTCTCCCTGTCCCTGTCCCTGTCCCTCTCCCTGTCCCTCTCCTTCTCCCTCTCTCTCTCCCTACCTCTCTCTTTTTCACTCTCTCTCCTAATGTGGGGCTTCAATCAAACTTAGGTCTTGTGCCTTCTGCTCAGCCCATAGTCTTCCTTTCTTGATTGATGTGTTCCAAATACAGAGCAAAGCACACAGTTTAAGAGTACATTGTGGACTTCTTGAAACTTTTCTTTGGAGTTGAAAGTTTTACAACAAAATGTTGATGAAAGCAAGCAGAAGGCCAGGTCACACATACTCTGAGTCCACTGTGCATGCCTCAGCAGGCTGATGCTGAAGGTGAGGCTGCTGTTTCCCGAAGCCTCTTATACTTGAGATAGACAGCTAAGGCTGAGGTCAGATTCTTTGGAATATATATTGCGTCTTAGAAAACTTGGCCCATGTCTCAAACTCTCCGGTGCCAGGGAACATCACAACTTTCCTGCGTCTCATGAGACTTCCTCAGTGCAACAGGGAATTCACCTTAGGCAGAGAAGGAGTTAAACCTAGGATTGTTCACAGACTTGGAGATTTTCCAAGACAAACACAAGTATCTCCTTCCTCCAGCCCACTGCCCTATCTCTGGGAAGGAGCTGGCAAACTCAGAGAGGTCAAGGAGCTGGAGAGCAACCCTGACTCCTTGCTTTGAAGATTTGCGTTATTGGTAGCTCTCTGATGGGCTGGGATGAGATTGGGTGTGAGGCTAGCTGGCAGGAAGGTACTCCAAGGAGATGCCCCCTACCCCCATCCCCACCCCACCCAGCAGGTTCCCTTGCTCGCCCTCTCCCTAACATGTCCTTAACTCCCACTGGTTAGTGTCAGGAGACATCAGGGTCTTCGAAGCTGGCCCCTGGTGGTTTTCTTCCTTGTCTACACCAAGTTCCTTCAGGTCAGGAAAGCTGGAGAATTCTCAGACAAATGTGGTGGGAAGTCCTGAGCAAAACAAGACTCCCAAGTTCACAGGAACTCTCTTTCTTCCTCAGGAACCTAGAAGTCTTATTTTGCTCAGGACTTCCCACCTCAGGCTGTGGGGGTGGTGGGACATTGCAAATAAATATGGTCTTGTTCCTCTTCCAAACTGGCAAAGCCACATCTGTGCCACCTGGGTCAAAGGCAGTTTTATTTTTATTTATTTGTTTGTTCTATTTTTATTTATTATTATTATTTATTTATTTTGGTTTTTCGAGACAGGGTTTCTCTGTATAGCCCTGGCTGTCCTGGTACTCACTCTGTAGACCAGGCTGGCCTCGAACTCAGAAATCTGCCTGCCTCTGCCTCCCAAGTGCTGGGATTAAAGATGTGTGCCACCATGCCCGGCTCAAAGGCAGTTTTAAGTCAAGCAAACCTGTCACTCAACTGGAGCACCTGGACATCATACAATCTACTTGCTCAGCTCAAGGGCAGCCGTTCAAACGCTCCCCTCCTGTCTCTCCTTCCAACCCTGCTTCTCGATGCTCTGCCTTCCCCCGAGGCAGCAAGATGGAGGAGATCAGAAAGAGAGTTCCAAGATGATCCAGCTCGCACTAGAATCTTGGCTTCTTTCTTCTAAGCCTCCTCTCTTTTCTGCTACTCCCCCTCAACAGAAAACAGTAGTGTCAAATACTGTGCTAAGGACAGCAGGGCAGTGGTGGTGCACACCTTTAATCCCAGCACTTGGGAGGCAGAGATAGGTGGATTTCTGAGTTCCAGGCCAGCCTGGTCTACAGAGTGAGTTCTAGGACAGCCAGGGCTATACAGAGGAACCTTTTCTAAAAAAAAAAAAAAAAGATACACTTCCATTTTAAGAAAAACCAGTCTGGCCCCAACGCTTCTCATTTCCATAAAGTAAACCAAAAGAAGGATTCTGAATTCCCCTGACATGATGAGATTTTTGTATAATGTCTCCATGCCAGGAAAGCTGTTTTAATTGAAATTCCAGATTTTAAAGTATACCTGGATGGGTCCATTTCATCTGGGAAAGCCAGGGATGTTAACAAAGAATTTTGTCTGTTTTCTTCCAGTTTCTAAATAGTGACGTGTTCAGATCCCAGGGATATGAATTGTGCCCTTGATGTCACTATTTTAATTGTTTATAATCTTCATTATAACACAAAGATTGCAGTTATTTTAACAAAGATGAGAATTTATTCAGCAGTCAATCCCAGAAAACGGAGAATTGTTGAATTCTACTGATGCTCAGCTCAAACATCAAATGCTATTTCATAAAGAATACAGTATCTTTTTTATTGCTCTCACCGGGTTTGGCATTGACCATAGGAAGAATTGTAAGGGTCTATGATTCGCCAGAGTCCTGATACTCTGGACTCAGATAGTACGTAAATGCAACGAGTGTTTTATTCTGCAGAAGTCCAGCATGCTGGGGTCTCCCATTATTAAGATAGAGAGACAACCAAGTGAGCTTGCAGGCCAGATTTAAAGTTAGGGGATTCCAGGGTTGGTGGCCTTTATCTTATTTGGTCTCCAGAGGCATTTCAATACTGGGATGTGGGGGGTTGTGGGGGGGGGCTAGGAACTGTTACTGGGGAGGTCTGGAAACTTGCTGACCCATGTCCTTGCTTCAGGCCCGGTAGCTGGACAGCTTCTGATGGCAGGACAGTTTCTGACTAGCTGCCTGAAGCCTGTTTTTTTTTTCCAAGTAACTGACTTACCTGGGCTTGCCTGGACTTGCCCAGTTGTTAGGCCTAGTCTCTCTAGACTTCCAGTTTGAAGCCTGTCATGGATTCAGCCCTTCTCATCAGAATAACAATTAATATGGGGGGGGGCTGCAGAAATGGCTCAGCAGATAAGAGTACTGGCTGCCCTTCCAGAGGACCCAGGTTGATCCCAAAACCCACATGGCAACCCCAACCACTTGAAACCCCAGTTCTAGAGGATCTGATGTCTTCTTCAGGCATCTGTGGGCATCGGGCACACACGGGACGCACAGAGAAACACACAGACAAAATATCACACACACAATTTTTAAAAAAAAAATTTAAACGGAGGATGAGATGGAGTAAATGTTCTAGAAAACTATCCATATGTGTTGGAGCCAACAAAGAGCTCTGGAGCTGCTCCAGTTTAAACTGTCAAACATTAAGCTATCATTCCAAGATTGGGCCCCAAGTCTTAGAAATGACCATGAACTCCCTGGGAGATTCTTGGCCATAGCATGGCTCCTCAGCATCACTGCAGGAACACACCTCGAGGATGGTCCCTCTGTTAACAACACAGCCTGTATTAGAGCAGCCTAGCTCACACACAGCACTTGCAGCACAGCAATGCATTGACTCTGGAGTAGGAAAGAAAAAAAGCACCAAGGATTTGTGGAGTCACAATTAGAAAATCGCTCTAGTTACGAAAAAGGAGTAATTTACAGATAGGCAGACTACCAGTTCTGCATTACAGGAGTCGAAGAAAAAGGTTCTATTAAAATGTTATTTCACATTCTCTGGATAGCTGAGCTTCCTGATTGGCATTCTTCTCGGAGCTGGGGAGGAAGCTTGACTCGGCTCAGCTCTGCGTGGAGTCCTAAGGCACAGGCCAAATGTGTGATAGATCAGTGCAGCATTCCGGAGTCTGGGGCTAACGAGGAGCCTTCTCCAACTGCTTGAGGTCACCGGTCAGGAGGAGAGAGGAAAAGAGTGGGGGAAAGTTGAAGGAGGACTAGTTGCATGCCAAAGTCATTGTTCTAGCTCAGCCACTCCTTCCTGGAAAGAGGTGTGTGGGGGAGGGTTGCACGGAACCTCCCTGCCCGGTTTCCCGGATGTTGCTAGCTCCTTGGAGATCCCTGGGGTCTGCTTATTTACCTGGCTTGAAGGCCCCCACCCCCATCCCCGGACAGAAGGATGTGAGCAGAAATTATTCCAAGTGGGACACAAGGAGAAACCAAAGGCAAAGTAAAAGCTTTCACACGTTGCTCGCAGCTATCCTCCCGTTCAAATTCTAATCAATGGAGCAGATGTCATAGCTTTACTGCCTGCCTGTGACAACTTTCAGATGTGTTTCATGGAGTTTTGTTTGTTTATTCATTTATTTATTCCAGCAATGACGTTTGGAGAATGCTCAAAAATGCCAAGGCAAAGAAAAGAGGAACATTTAAGGCTTCTGGAAAATGGCATTTAGCGTATTTCAAGCTCATCTTTGGCTATTACAAAATGTATTCGGTTCTCTGAAGTCATTAACAGAGAGAGGACCAGGTCCCTGCCAGAAATCTCTCATGCTCCCTCCCACGCGTAGTTGATTAATGGGATCTAGTCAGGCTGGGGTTTAATATGCTTTGCTATCCGGTGGCACACTGTCAGTGAGCTGAGAAGCAGCATTCTGGAAAAGGCACGTGTGGAGAGCTGTGGAGAGCACATGACTTTGGGCAGAGATCAGGGTGGGGTGAATCCAGGGACTTGCATGGTGGACGAAATAAATGAAAGGGATAATCAATCTCTGCAGATCACCTATAGGAGAAAACCCCAG
>JADRCD010073289.1:3874-14657 GCA_019843815.1 Montemys delectorum | reverse complement strand
GAGAGAGAGAGAGAGAGAGAGAGAGAGAGAGAGAGAGAGAGAGAGAGAGAGAGAGAGAAACAAAATACACACACACACACACACACACACACACACACGCACACAAAACACACAGAAAAGGGCCAGAAAAGGGCCAGGGGGCAGCTGTGAGCTTAAGTTGGTTCAGCTCTCAGCTTGGGGCTCCCAGGTGGTCCACAGCCTGCCTGGGTTAAGCCCTGGCTTAGCTGCTTCTTGCAAACTATGCCTCAGCCAGTTTCAGTGGCCCTTTCCTGCAACCAGAGGCATAACTCTTAGGTCTGGCTGGCTCTAGCTCTTCAAGTCAGAGACCAACAGAGACAGGAAACTTGTTTTTTAAAAAAACAACAATCCTCTTACTCCTGCTTCTCTCCCTTGCCTCTTGCCCTCTTGTTCCCCCTCTCTCCTCATTCCCTTCCCCCTCTCTCCACGTGGTCATGGCCATCCCCTACTTCTCTACTCTCTCCTTCTCTCTGTCTTTCTCTGCCTCTGCTACCCTCTTAACTCCCCTCCCCATGCCCTAAATAAACTCTATTCTATACTAAAAACAACAACAACAACAACAAAACAATAATCTACAAAGGGAATGTAAATTGGGTCTCCCTCCCAGTGCAGTGCACACATACCACCTCCCAGCTCCCAGGCCACTCACCTTGACAGTCCCTGACCATCTTCCTGCCTTCTGCCTGCAGAAGAGCTCTAGTTAGCAGTCCATTTACTCAGTCCCTTCCTGCTTCGTCCTTACTGCACTGTCCCTCTGCACTTTAGATGAGACTGTGACTGGTCAATGAGACACTTGCACATACAATAGAGCCAAAGCCTGAAAACACCACTGCCGCCATGCTGCCTGCTGGAGAGGCTGGGCAGAGACTACCTTTCCAAGATGTCAGTAGATCGTACATTATGATGTCTGACCAACTCCCATCTAAATGAACAATTATCATGGAAAGATTTTAAGCGTCTCCTTGGGCTGCATGTCACCCAGAAGCTCCATTATACAGTGAGGGCCTTGCTGGCACAGCTCACATTTTCTAGCCAAGCCCTCGTGAGGTGTCACTGAGCCTGTGTAGAGTTCCCTAGACTGCTGCCTTATTCCCAAGCAGTTTCTATCCAGGCACCTGATACTGCCAGACAGAATATATACCCACTGTGTCGGGTAGGCTGAAATCTTCTAAAAAGAAGGGTGAGCCTCAGCCACTAAGGGAGCGGTCTGCAAAGCCATCGTCCATGTGTGTGAAGGCAGTCTTGCAACCTTACTTGGCTGCTTGAGTTCAAAGACCATGTCTGAGAATATGTCAGGATTGGGATGGCTCAGAAGACAGGGACTCCATTTCTATCTCATGTGAACATGCTGTCCAGGGTTGAGCTGGTAACCTCATCCTCACTGATGACCAGACTCTTACCTGGTGACTTTTCCTCCGTGGGTCTGTACCCAGCCAGTGATGGGGTATGACTATGTTAAGTTACTTTTCCTTGGTAGAACCAAACACCTGACAAACAGTAACTTCAAGGAGGAAGGCTTTATTCAGGTTTATGGTTTGAGAGGGCATTATCCTGTTGGGTTTCTCTGTGTAGCCCTCCCTGGCTGTCCAGAGCTCACGCTGTAGACCATGCTGGCCTGAATCCAGAGATCCACCTGCCTCCGCCCTCCCCCCCAAGCGTTGGGATTAAAGGTGTGCACCACCAAGACGGGCTGGCCAAGTCCACAGCTTCCTTTTCCTTTTTGTTCATTCTGGAACGGTGAGATGTTGCCTCCCACAGTCAGTGTGTGCCTTTACTCTTACACCTCTTTGGAAATGACTGTTTAGTCATATCAAGAGGTGTAGCTCATAGGTGATAACTAAATTTAGTCTAGGTGACAGTGACAATTAACCATCACAGGAGATCAGGACTTCAGGAATGGGTCCTCTCCATCCCACTGGCTGGAACTCAACATATAACCACACAGAACCTAACCTCTAAGGACAAGGAAGCAGCTTCCAGTTTCCGTTCACAATGGACCTGGTTGAACTGTACAACATATATGGTAGGATAAAAGAATTTTGAGAAACAATATATTCTGTTACTACACACACCACACACAATGAGTACACCATCGTTGTCTTCAGACACACCAGGAGAGGGCATCAGATCCCATTACAGATGATTGTGAGCCACCATGTGGTTGCTGGAAATTCAACTCAGGACCCCTGGAAGAGCAGCCAGTGCTCTTAACTGCTGAGCCAGCTGGAAAGCCTGGGTAGTTTTTTTATTTTTCTTTCTTTCTTTCTTTCTTTCTTTCTTTATTTATTTATTTAATTTATTTTTTCGAGACAGGGCTTCTCTGTAGTCCTGGCTGTCCTGGAACTCATTCTGTAGACCAGGCTGACCTCAAACTCAGAAATCCGCCTGCCTCTGCCTCCCAAGTGTTGAGATTAAAGGCATGCACCACCACTGCCCGGCTGGATCATTTTGTATTGTGGTAAACTTCATATATACTTGTCTTTTTCTGTGAGTGGTGGCATGTGGTCCCCTACTTTCTGCACTTCCACATTCTAAACATCAACTCTGGAATCTGCAACTCATGCTGAGCTGCCCAGTGCTCTCTGCCTTATTGCTGTGGTCCTGCCTGTCTCAGGATTTGGCTCCTTTAAAAATATATTTTTTTTTGCAGGGGGGGGGGTCCTGGCTGTTCTGGAACTTGCTTTGTAGACTACACTGGCCTTGAAGCTCACAACTGCCTGGCTCTGCTTCCCAGCTGCCAGGATTAAAGGTATGCACTACCATCCCTGGCAGAGCTGGGGGTTTTGTTTGTTTGATTTTTTAGAAACAAAGTTTAAGTAGCCTTAGTCAGAGATCTGCCTGCCTCAGCTTTCTGAGTGCTGGGATTAAAGGAATGTGCCACTACCACCGGCTTTTGGTTTTTTGTTTTGTTTTGTTTTGTTTTGTTTTTGTTTGTTTTTTTGTTGTTGTTGTTGTTTTTTTATTTTTCCGAGACAGGGTTTCTCTGTGTAGCCCTGGCTGTCCTGGAACTCACTCTGTAGACCAGGCTGGCCTCGAACTCAGAAATCCACCTGCCTCTGGCTTTTGTTTTTAATATTTCATTTATTATTTGTGGCTCTGTGTTTAAGTATTCATGTCATAGCATATGCGTGAAAATCAGAGGACAAATTTGTGGAGCCACTTTTCTCTTTCTATTTTTGTTTTGAGACAGGGTCTTACTGTGTACTCCTGGTTGACCTGAACTCCTTATATAGACCAGATGGACCTCAAACTCACAAAGGCTTCCTATCTTTCTTTCCTGTGTGCTAAGATTAAAGGTGTTTGCTACCACACCTGGCTCTCCTTCAAGTTTTATTTGGATTGAACTATTCAGGGGATCTGACTCCCTCACACAGGCAGGCAAAACACCAATGTATATAAAATGAATAATACACTACACACACACACACACACACACACACAGAGAGAGAGAGAGAGAGAGAGAGAGAGAGAGAGAGAGAGAGAGAGAGAGAGAGAGAGAGAGAGAGGGCAAGCTTTTGGTGTCTTTAAACTCAGAAAGATCTTGAGACAAGGGGTCCCAGAAACCCTAGGTGAACCTCTCCTGCCCTCCAGTTGCAGATGGCTGAGTCATTACCAAATTCTAGCTGAACACCCAGTACCCCAGTTGCCTCCCTTCAGAGGTACACTCACAGTCCACATGTAGAGTTTCAAAGGCCTTCTCCTCTCTATCTTCATAAAGCAAAGTAATTTGCTTTTAATGACTGCTGGTGTTTTCTTTCCCAGTTCTATTGGAGCAGATAATGTCTGCAGCCTTCCCTGTAGGTTAAACCACTGTGACCTTCATAATCAGAGTACAGAAATAAATTATATTTGCTCATATATGTTACTCTGTCTCAGGGCCTGGCTGCCTCTAATCGCAGACGGTGTGATAGTGTTCTGCTTTTATCAGGCCTCTCCTTCAAAGGTTACAAAGCATTTTATTATGCCATTAAGAGGGGGGAGTGCCTCAGCCTTAGTTCCCACTGTAGCTACAGTGACAATTGGACTTCCGACCCTGGGACTCTCCCACAATGGTGCCAGGAGAGGGTGCGAAGAGCTCCTTACCAACTGTCCAATCCATGAGAGAAATAAAGACTTCAGAACTGGGTGACATGGATTTGAACTTGAAAAGGATCAGGAGCTGGGATCAGGAGCCGGCAGAGATGTCTACTTCCTGGGCTCTAAGCTGAACACTGGTGCTGGGTCCAACTCCTGTTATATCCAGACCCCTTTGGCTGAGCTGAGTCTCTGCTTGGTGGCAGGAAGCTGTTCATGAGTCTGCTCTTGTAAATTCTGATCCTTATCTGTTTCAGGGGAGATAGGCCAGGAAGGGTGTGGAATTCTGGAGGGCAGGGTCCATGAAGACCACTGGGCCCTTTGCTTCTGCTTAAAACAGCTCCTAGCAGGCCTGGGGGTGATGCTGAGATGTTCTAAATGGTGACTGAGGCCACCATGACACCAGGACTCTCTAAGGATGTGTCTGGGTTCTAAGGCAGCGCAGACCTGGACAGAACCTTTTGGAGGGGCACGTTTGCCATTCTGATGGACTATTTTAGCAGTACCTCTTTAGCAGTACTTCTCTTAGAGAGCAGAGGATCCTCAAATGTTCATACACTAGTGACAACTGTGATGTAGCATGTCCGATATGTAGTATGTGAACCATGGTTCCACGAGAGAGTAGAGAAGAACTCCAAGGAAAAGGGTGGAAACTTCACAGCATTTTTGTATAGATGGTGCAGTAATTTCAGAGAGTATTCCCATAGATGAAACTATAAAGGCTTCAAGCAACGAATCCTTAGTGGCCAATAGGTTGACTGGAAATTTCAAGCATGTATCTTCTATTATGCCAATCACTGAATTTATAGATATAACCAGGAGAACACCAAAGAAACCACTGACAAGAGCTGAAGTGGGAGAAAAAAACAAAGGAAATGTTCCCCTATGAAGCCTCTACTCCAACAGGAATTAGTGCTAGCTGCCACAGACCAATCAAAGGTGCTGCAGGCTGGCCGCTCAAGCTCAGTGACTTCGGGATGGAAGAATCGTTCTCATCTAAATACATCCCTAAGTATGTTCCCTTGGCAGATGTCAAGTCAGAAAAGACAAAGAAGGGATGCTCCATTCCCGTGTGGATAAAAATGTTGCTGTTGGCCCTTGTGATGTTTTTTTTTTCTTTTTTCTTTTGTTCTATCAAGCTATGGAAACCAACCAAGGAAATCCTTTCACTAATTTTCTTCAAGATACTAAAATACCCAACTGAAGAAATCATTTCCGCATATTCAACTTGATCTCCTGTTGATTTTTGTTTTGTTTTGTTTTGTTTTGTTTTGTTTTCAAGACAGAGTTTCTCTGTGTAGCCTTGGCTGTCCTGGAACTCACTCTGTAGACCAGGCTGGCCTCAAACTCAGAAATCCGCCTGCCTCTGCCTCCAAAGTGCTGGGATTAAAGGCGTGGGCCACCACTGCAGGGCTGATCTCCTGTTTTTAATAACTGTAGAAAAACATTTGTGTCCACTTGTTGAATGAAGAACTAAATTGTGATTTCACCTCAGTAAAGTTAGTGCTGCACTGAAGAGCAAACAGGATGCTTACATGGATCTCATTTCAATATTTTGGACTTTGGCGATCACATTGTGCCATATGAATAATTTTTTTTAGCTCCAGAACTTTTTTGTAGGCTTTTTAATGTGGACATCTTATTTCACTTTGGGGGAAAATGCATTGTTTTGTGTATTTGAAAAATAAGGTAAAACATGATGATGTAATGTGAAGCTACACATTAAATACTTGGAATTCTTATCCCCCCCCCCAAAAAAAAAACCTAAGGCATGGGGTGACAGATCCCTGCCTCCTGCTCCAGTGAGAGACTAGCACCTATCCATAGCCTGGTTTACCAGTAAGTCCTGCTACTGCTAAAGTGGACATGTAGGTAGGTCTGTCACTTGCTAGACTTAACCAGAAGAGTGGGGGGACTTCCAGCCCACTCTCAGCATCCACAGAGTGCTGGTGACCACTGATCACAGTTGGGTATCATCACTGGGGTCAGATCCATTAATCAAATGGTGGAGAACAAGGACAAAATAAATCACAAATGATCACATTGTGTTTTTGATGAGTCAATTGAGTATTTTATGTCCTATGTGTAGCCTCCAGCTCTGGATAAGTACTCACAGGAAGTCTGGTTTGCTTCTGGGGCTTCTATATCCTGTCTGATAATTTATACCTTTGGGCATTTTGGGGTTTTTTTCTTTCTAGGAAGTCGGAGTTTTGGCCATGGCTGTGCAAAATTAAACAATGATAGTATTAATGGTTTTGGTCCCAGTTTTGTGCTACGCCTTCTCAGATTCTGCTCACTGAAATGCTGGACACCAGGCTCGCCTGGGTGTGTTGGGTCTTGTTATAAATGTTTGAGAGTACACTGGGCTTTGCCTTACTCTTACTAGTAATTATTTTCCTAGAATGAGAAAAAGTGTCCTGGATTACTCATCAGCTTTTAGGATTAGAACATAGACACTAGGTCTATGACTGTAGAGTGCTTATATGTAATACTCAGCTTTTAGGATTAGAACATAGACACTAGGTCTATGGCTGTAGAGTGCTTATATGTAATACTGGGTTTAATCCTCAGCACTGTGTAAACCTGGCATGGTGGTATAGATCTAGAATCCAGCTCTTGGGAGGTGAAAGCAGGAGGGTCAGAAGTTCAATATTATCCTTCTCATTTACCCATATAAATAAAAAGTAAAATAGATACTAATATAGACTCTTAAAATGACATTCACAACAATTAGGTAGAGGAGTTGAGGTGGCTTAGCAGATAAGATCTTGCATGAAGTCCTGAGTTCGATCCCTAGCACCCACATAAAAAGCCAGGTGTGATGGTGTATATTCATATACAATAAATCCCAAGACTAGGGAAGTAGAAACAGAAGGATCTGGGGTCCTCTGGCCAGCCAGCATACCTAAATCAGTGAGTGACCCCCATCTTAAAAACTAAATAGACAACTCCTGACACCCAAGGTTGACTGACCTCTGCTACCCAACTCCCACATCCACCAGGGGGGAAATAGAGAGTCCCGTAGTAGTTCTTCAGGAAGAGAACCAGGCTCTGTTCTCAAACCATAGTAGACAATCGTTTCTATGGATCAGCACATACTTGGTGACCAATAGAGTACCAGGTCTTCTGAAAGAGAGAGAGCAACAAGGGGCATTAAAGCATAAAGCCTAGTGCCTGGGACCTACAGGCTGTCAGGTGTCAGTGACGGAACTACTGAGGACAGAGACACATGACATCTCGGGAGCCATGTGCAGCATGGCTTGTTCTGGGGTAGTTCCCATCTCCCACCTTGTCCACACAGATGTCACTAGCTCTCCTTTAGTGCCAAGTGTGTCCACTACGGCAGACTCTCCTAGTAGCACTTCAGGACGGCAGGATGACAGATAAAACACAGCTAGCTGTTCCAAGATCCCCAAATGACAGCAGGTACTACAAACTGGAATGAAACTGGATGGTTATTATATGGTTTCCCACAGGGTTTGCCTTAACTTTAGCAAATGAATTCCCTTCAGCCACCCTCCAGGTGAGAACTAAACTTAACTGCACGGTCAGCTTAAGTGTATTGTGAGGGAGCACAGGTGTTCAGAATGGGAAGAGCCTAGCTTCCTGAGCAGCAGTCTTCCCCAAGATGTTTAATGCCAGCCACGCAGCCACCCGGGAAGAGGGGCATCAGAGTCATAGCTGCTCAGGGGTCCTCAAGGTTCCCAGTGTGGCTGAGCACTTGCTGCCTTTGCATAGGACCTGGATTTGATTCTTAGCACTCACAACTATAATCCAGTTCCAATGCCCTCTTCTGACCTCTGCAGGTGGTCACATACACATGTTGCACATATATACAAACGTGCAGGCAAAACAGTCATACATATAAAATAAATATATCTTAAAAAAAATTCCTAGGGTGGCAGGATAATTTAAAATGTGGGGCAGGGTGTCCTATTTAAAAGAGAAATAAAAAGTAAACATGACATTTGAACCCCATTTGCTCCTTTTTAGGGAGAGTAGCTATATACGCAACCCAGCCAGGAGCAGTATACCTGGCTGTCCACAAGACATATGATGCTCCAGTGCATAGCCTTAGGTGCTGTGATGGTCCTGAGGGTATAGAAGTCTGCAACCATGGAAGGGGCAGGCTAAAGGTCAGGAGTGAAGAGGGGTGACATCTGCTCATTCAGGAAATAGCATGAATATATATATATATATATACATATATATATATACATACTTATACATGTAACTTTATATGCAAGCATATATAAAGGTGAACATGGTTAGCATTACAGATTGTGAGCAACTGGAGAACTAAAATTAACAAGTAAAAGCAATAAACTGCTCTTTTCTTAGAAATACTTCAGAGACAGTGAAATGAAACAAACAGCCCATTATCAAGAGCTATCAAGACCTTTAAAACTACAGTTGTATCTCTTTCCTCTGCTATCTTGCCAAGCTTGCTGTCTTTGTCTTTCTCCCTCAGGTGCTGGGAAAATTGACAGCTAACAAGAAGGAAGTCAAGGGGTGACTGACAGGTGTTTACAGGGAAGCAATCAGACCACAGCCTACTCTGAGGTGGTCATTACCTTCAGAAACTATCCCTGATACTGTTGCAAAGGTGAGCTGGGGACCCAGAGAAGGTTGGCAGCTGCCATGTCCTTCTCTGGACTTGTCTTGTCCAAAGACACAGTTGCTCAGCATGGGCAAAGTTGCCTTCCAGTGGGGTACATGGAATACTGTTGTCTTCTGCGTGCACGAGAGCCACAGCCCTGAGATCACCCAATGTCCCCCTTGATCATTTCATGTAAACCTAATTTTCACTATTATTCTGCTCTACTCAAGACAAATGTACCCTTCTCTTGAGCTCTACCTCCAAACAGCCAAATCCCTACTACCATTGTGCTGTAAGCCCATGACACAACACATAAAGAGGAGGGAAGGCCAAGTGCACCTGGCTTGTCAGGGCTACCTTCACTCAGATCTTTAATCCTTCTGTGGTCACATGAGCTCATAGCCGGAGCATTCCAACAGACATGTTCTGTTTTATTGGTTTTTTGTTTTGTTTTGTTTTGTTTTTGTTTTTTTCTGGGCAGGGTGCTAATGAGGCTCTGAAGAGCACACAGCCAAGTCCTCCCATCTTGGAACCTGAACTCCCAGCATGTCTCACTTGATTGGACAACTGTGGTCTATGTTTGGCTGCTGGGCCTGTCTAGAGGTCCACTCCCAACACTCTTTCCTCCTGACTTTACTCTTCTCCAGGGATCCTAGATGCTGGAAGTCCACAGCCTCCTCCCAGAGGTAAAATGGAGATGTCTGCCTGGCCCTGACCACCACAGACTTCTCAAGTCTGAGAAAATGCAGTGTGCCTCACACCAAACTAGCCTTTCTCCACATGCCGTCTCCTCAGCCTCCAAATTCTGAGCAATGTCCATTACTGCAGTGGTGTGGTTTGCTTCCAAAGTTTGTGTGTTGGGAGCTGGGCCCCAGGGTGGCAGGCAGTGTGGGGTCTGTAAAGCATTTAAAAGGAGGGCCTCATGGGAAGTCATCAAGTCACAGAGTACTGTCCTGGGAAGGTACTGGTGCTCGTCTCCTGCAGTGATACTCTTTTTGAGTGAGATGCTAGGTGACTATAGACTCATCCACTTTGCACTTTCCTAATCCACTGCCATACTGTGATGCAGCCAGTGGAGGAAAACCAGAGTAACAACAGAACAGAGAACATTCCAGCAACCTTCAAGGGAATGTGGCTGCTAAGCAGAGGCCACATCACCTAAGAGTCCCAGTCCTACCGTCTCATCTCTTCAGGAGCTTGTGTGATTTCAGCGAAAGCAAGTTGCTGCAGGGGAGGCTGGAAGTATCTTCACATCTGGGCTCAGGGCTGACTTGTAGGATGACCTTGGGAAGTTCTAATGGTCAGGATGTTGTGTTGGAAAATGGACCACCAACTTCAGAAGAGCTGCAGGGGTGAAAGAGAGCAGCAGGCAGCCCATGCTCACATATCTGCCTCCACAATACATTTGAGACAGACATGGAACTCTGGATGTCCCTGACCTTGATCTGAGGTGGGGCAATGGTGGTGAGTGAGCATGTCTGCCTCACCTTCCAGCTGTGCTCATGCAGGTGTCCAAGCTTGCAGCTCTCATCACACCTGGGGCCCTTAGTGATCAGGAGAACCTGGAGGGTGGGGTGAAGCTGGCACACCCTGGAATCCATAGCTCCTAGAATGACTTACCAGCTGCCAACAGCAGATGAGTTCTGTATTCTGTCTTGTCATCCTCTGACTCATGGCTCACTATTTTGTGCAATGTCTCTTTGTACAGTTCCTGCCACACATCTTCCCTTCCACTCATCCTCTAGAATCCTTGACTATGACTCTATGAGACATTCCCTGGCTGGTGGAATTCTGGAAGCTTGAAGTTGGGTGCCTTGTGGTCCATCCTGACCCAGCCCAGATAGCCATGGTAGGCCAGAGAAAGGAAGCAAGCCACCATGTGGTGAGTGTAGACAGCTCCAAGGTGGTGGGAGAGGGCAATGACCTAGGAGATGGCTTACACAGATTTAAGAATGGTGCTGTCAGAAGAAAGGGAAATTGGAAGACATAGGTCCTACAGCTCAGTCAAGCCAGACAGAGGCAGGCAGTCTTAATGTGGTTTCTCATGATATGTCAGGAGAACGGGGGGGGGGGGGGGGGGGGGGGGGGGGA
>JADRCD010073271.1:0-10183 GCA_019843815.1 Montemys delectorum | reverse complement strand
GAGAGAGAGAGCCTCAGCAGGCCAGGCCTGGGCCACAACCCAGGCCCCCCTCCACCACCTTTTGGAACAGCATGACTTCATGAACTTTGGAGTCAAATGGAAGTAAAAAATTTTCTGAATGAGGAAACCCAGTCCCAAAAGAACATACATAGTATGTACTTGCTGATAAGTGGATATTTGCCCAGAAGCTCAGAATACCCATGATACATCCTAAAGAGCATATGAAGCTTAACAAGAAGGAAAGCTAAAGTGTGGATGCTTCAGCCCCACTTAGAAGGAGGAACAAAATAATCATGGGAGGCAAAGGGACATAGGGGCCTGGGTGGGAGAGGACTGGAGAAGGAAATAAAGTCGGGGGTGGGGGAGCAGGGACCAGGTATAGGAAAAGACAAGAGAGAAGTGTAGAGGGCCAAGATAATGAATAGAAATAAGCAGCAGTGTGGGGTAGGGAACTTAGGGAACTAATAGAAAGACCCAGATGTCAGGGATGCAAGAGGCTTCCAGGATGGAATGGCAATGACATTAGCAAAATACCCAAAAGGAGGACATAGAACTTGAAGAGATCACCTCCAGTAGATAGGCCTGGCCAACAGTGGAGAGATGGGGCCACCCACACATCTCAATTTTTTTTTACCTAGAATTGTCCCTGTCTAAAGGAAATACAGGGAAAACAATGGAGCATAGAATGAAGGAAAGGCCATCCAGAGACTGCCCCACTGTGTGATCCATTCCATCCCTAAACACCAAACCCTGACACTATTGCTGATGCTTGCAGACAGGAGCCTGGTATGGCTGTCTTCTAAGACTCTCTGCTAGCATCTGACTAAGACAGATGCAGATACTCGCAGCCAACCATTGGGCTGAACCGAGGGACCCCAATGAAAGAGTTAGGGTAAGGGCTGAAGGACTGGAAGGTTATTGCAACCCTCTGGGAAGATCAACAGTATCAATTATCTGGACCCCTCAGAACTCCCAGGGGCTAAACCACCAACCAAAGAATATATAAAGGCCACTCCATGACTCCTGCTACATATGAAGGAGAGGACTACCTTATCTTGCATCAGTGGAAGGGGAGGCTTTTGGTCCTGTGGAGGCCTGATGGCCCATAGGAGGATACTATTGGGGTGAGGCTGTAGTGGGTGGGTAGGTGGGTGGGAGAGCACCCTCGTAGAGGCAAAATTGGTGGGGATGGGTTGGGGAGTTCTTGGAGCAGAGACTGTAAAGGGGCATAACTTATGAAATATAAACCAATAAAATAATTAATTAAAAAATTTTAAAAAGTGAAAGACACTAAAATTGACATCTGATATCCACTGTCATGTGTGCCAATTCTCTCTCTCTCCCTCTCTCTCTCTCTCTCTCTCTCTCAGACACACACACACACACACACACACACACACACACATTTCTCAACATATGAGTATCCTTCCACACACAGATATATGCAAACATACCTTTATATGCATACTTATTCATACGCATACACATTCACACAATATATATACAAAGACAGACAGACACAGACACAGAAATACACACACCCACACCCTCCTCGCACCAAACTTTCTAGAATAAATAAATCTTGGTATGTGAATGGTTGAAAATCAAACTCTCAAGACAAAATTGAAATGTAACTAATATAGGAGAAAGAAAAGCAAGAGATAGGAACGTACACACGTATAGGGCAGTGGTTAAAGCCAGAGCAGCTTTGCTTACCTTGAAATAGGAGAAAAATCATGATACACAATTGCTCTTCAGCTCCTTTACTTTTGAAATCCAAGAAAACAACTTTGACAACTATTTTATTTATTTATGGCTGGTAGCAGCTAGCAAATGTAAATGTAAAATTGCCTTTAAAGTTAGCCAGGGCTAACATGAGTGCTGGGGATGTATGAGGTGCTTGGTGTCTCTGGGCATAAGGTGCATGACATCTGGTGTTTTAAGTGAAATGACCCAGAGGTTTCTACTATGCGAAAAGATTACTGAGTTTCTCCATCTTCCCTCTGTGTCTTGCTTTTGTCCTTTGTTTCTTTAAGTTTTATTAGTTTCTTAGACTACAAAACATTCTAAACTGATCCTTTGCTCCTGATTGTGGCATGCTCAGCCGGATGTTAAATTGAGTAGATCAGTAAAGTAGATCAGCTATGTCCCTGGGCCTACATTGATGTCTTGGTTGGTAAAATGCTTGCTGTATAAGCATAGAAGCCTGAACTCAGATCCCAAGCACCTGTTCTGTAAATCTGTGTTTACACCTAGGGATCCATCCTGTTTGCATACACCAAACCTGACACTGTTGCTGAGGCACTTGCTGACAGGAACCTGGTGTGGCTGTTCCTTGGGAGGTTCAACCAGCAACTGACCAATACAGATGTGGATACCTAGAAGCCTACCATCTGACTGAGTTCAGGGACCCTGGTGGGGGAGCTGGTTGAAGGACTTGAGAAGCTGAGGGAGATTGCAACCCCATAGGAAGAACAACATCAGCTGGCCAGACCACTCAGTGCTCCTAGAGACTAGACCATCAACCAAGGAGTGTATAAGGAGGGATCCATGACTCCAGATACATATGTATCAGAGGATGACCTGGTCTAACATCAATGGGAGGAAAGGTCCTTGGTTCTATGGAGATTTGATGTCCCAGAGTTGGGTGGGAGAAGATGGGTGGGTGGAGGAGCATCCTCATAGAGGCAGAGGGGAGGGAGGAAAGGGAGGTTGTGGGATGGGGGCTTGTGGAGGGGTATCTGGAAAGTGGGATATCACTTGAGATGTAAAGGAATGGAATGATTAATTCAAAAAATAAAAAAAAACAGAAAGCAAAGCTATTCGTGGTGTCATGAACCTTTAACCTTAGCTCTGGGGATAGAGTGGCAGGAATAACCTAGGGCTGTCAGGTAATCCAGTCTAGCAAAATCTAGCTATACATTTAGTGACAAAACAAAGGTGGAGAACTATTGAAACATTAAAACAGACTACACACACACACACACACACACACACACACACACACACACACACCAGACAAATGCATGTGAAAGTGCTATGACCCTGTAAATTTAGATATATCTCTTACAAACTTTTAAATTTTATGATTATTAAGTAGATTTTGCTTGCTTTCATTACTGTGATTTATTTGTTACAAATGGCATTCACATGCATCTATAATTACCAATTAAGACTTCTCAAAAGTGCTAAACTATGAGCATTACTCTGTATTTTGCCAGCCTTGTATCTGCATATGGACATCTTCCTAACACAGTGGAGATCTAACTACTTGTCTCTTTAGAAAACAGATGTGGATACTTATACCCAACCAACAGACAATGTCCTGGGGGACCCCTGTGCTTGAATTAGGAAAAGGCTATAAGAAGCTGAGAAGGAGGGTGACCCCATAGGAAGACCAGTAGTCTCAACTAACCTGGACCCCAAGATCTGTCAGACACTGAGCAACCAGGCAGCAGACATCAGCTGATATGAGGCCCCTGCCCAGACACACATTTAGCAGACTGCCTGCTCTGGCCTCAGTGAGAGAAGAAGCACCTAGCCCTTGAAAGACTTGAGGCCACAGGCAGTAGGGGAGGTCTGGTCCAGTGGAGGATGGGTAGGGATATCCTCCTGGCGGTGCGGGAGGAAGAATGGAATGAGGAACAGTCAGAGGACCTGGAGGGGGATAAAGACTGGACTGTAAAAAAAAAAATTAAAGAATATTAATAATTAACAAAATAAAGAAAGAACATGCACATATGGAAGGAGCAAGTGTTCATACATCAAACTCTAATAAATTCAACTGGACAGTAGTGTGACCAATGCAGTTTTTAGACTTCTAGAACACAAATATAGACATAAAGAGGCAGGACAATTTCTTAGTTCCTTTTTACCACAAATTATGCAGATAAAAAAATGTTTGTGAGAAATTAGTCAGATAATGAGAGTTTCAAGAAGTAAAAAGGGTTGCGCAATAATAAGGATTTGAAAGATCCTTACGTGGCTCTATATAGAATTTGGCTTAAAAGTCTTTCTTGAGTATGTAGTGTGTCACAGGTGATTTTTGTATGCTAAAAGGTATACAGAAACACTATGATGTTGCTTCGCAACGATTCCTGAATGTTGTCTCCTGCTTATATATTAGATAGTCAAAGAAATAATTAAATTTGATTTTCTTTGTTAAAAAATTTATTTTTCAATCTTATCAATGTATTATTAGCACAGAACTTTATAAGTTGGCTCATTTCATTGAAGGATTCAGGCTGCAGTTCACTGTATTCCTAAACCTTCTAATGAACACAACGAAAGGACGCACATCTCCCTCTCCCTCCCCCTCTTCCTCTTCCCCTCTCCCTTGCTCTTTCTCTTCACCCTTTTTACCCACCAGTAGGGAAGAATAAAATCCCCAGATCTCCCTAGTTACTGGACTACACTCCTTTCCTTGTTAGATAACCCCTAGGTTCACCACATCTGATTCTTTGATAAGATTTATTTACAGAAATGGGGTGCTTCAATCATCTGGAATACTCATCTTCATTTAATTTTCAGCACAGGGACTGGACATTGATTTTGTTTTGCATTTTACTAAAAGTGAATCTCCGATTGCAGATGGGAAACCAGAACTAAAGTCTTTGCCCTGAGCACACACCAAACAAAAATCAAAGCACTTCCAAGAGTGAGTTGTTCAGTTAAATTTTCTTTAAAAAAAAAAAATCATCAAGCAATTGAACTGCTGAGAGGCTTAGACATGGAGACAGAAATCAGACAAGAAATTCTCAGTGCACCAACTTTTGCAGCATAATTTTCACATCAAAGAACTTCAAAATGGGATTTTCCCAAGTATTTTAACTTTTAGCTAGCTGAACAAGTCCTCTCAGGATGTAAGCAGGCTATAAATTATAACTACCTATGTAAATAAGTGAATATCACGGTCACGTCCATATGTTACTTAGCTTCAGGTCCTTTCACCCTCTCCTACCCGAGACTGGGCAGGCAGAGTGGGGCTTCTGCTGCTAAAGCATCTCATTGCTTCCAGTGATATATGAGAGCCTACATACACGGGGAAAAACGTCCCGGAAGAAGAACACTTACAATGTCTTGGTGGCTGAAAAAGTAGACTCAAGAGCTCAGGCATCATGGAACTTCAGTATGGCGTGGCAGGCAAATGAGGTCAGAAAGGCAAACCTGGGGGAAGCTTATAAGAACTCCACTGTTACATGAAGGACATTTTCCCAGAGCGGGGCATAATTCACAATGGTTTATGGACTGGTTTGGCAGCTACTAACTATGTGCATAACTTTGTGTGAAAATCTTAATTGTTTTCAGACATCATTTTCCCTGTCAAGTGATAGAATTACAGCTATAAAGCTCTTCATCTGCCCTAAACATATGGATATAGGACCAGTGGTTATCACACATCTGCCTACATAATCACACAAGGAAGTCTATAGATCTTCGTTAATAGCTCTCCGCAATGGAAATTTTACTCATTTTCATTTTTACAGTTGAATCATCCTCTTCATTTTAAAAATTAATTTATAACCACATGTGTGAATGTGTGTTTGTATGTGTTCTCATGCCATACTGTAAAAGTCAAAAGATAACTTGTATGACCTGGTTCTCTTCTTCTGCCTTATGGATGCTGGGGATGAACTTAGGTTATCAACTTTGGGTAACACACAGCTTAACCTATTGAGACATTTACAGCCCACTTTAGTTGGATCTTCCTTTAAATTTTCCCATTCATTATTGTAAAATGAGTCCTAATAATTTGCAGTCCAGGACATTCTTCAGGCTCTATTATTTCTCTAAACTGCTCTGAGTCCTTGTTTCATATTAAATTCAGGGTTTGCATTCAGGTTTCCAAGCAAGTGTCTCCTTCTCACTTGTGATCGGCCTTCAACCATGAAGGGAATTCAAAACTGCTTTGCTCCTGGTTCAAATGGGACATGTGTTTGCTGTATATGTTCATTCTTGTCTTCAAATTCAACTCCTCATGAGTCTGTATTCTTACATTTTCAGCTCCCATTGAACAGTTACACAGAGAGAGTTTAATGATGATACGATGATTTTCCTGATAAAATGAACTGCAAGAAGACGTTACAGATGCTTGCATTTTTGTGTACATCTGTGAAGCCCCTCTCACATGGTAATAGGTTCTTTCCATAGCCTATCACGAAGAAGAGGCCCTAAAGTCTCCATAATCTTGAGAATTTCACACATTGATGTCATTTCCTTTAGTGTCTAAAGTCAACTTTGAACAGTGCTTCAAATTTAACTCTTTTTTTAATCTTAGATTTGGTACAATGTTCTTTATTTTAACATGGTTAAAATAGAACAAAACAAAACCCGTGCTCCGTTTCATAATATCAACAGTGGGAAAATTCCAACTGGGGTTTTGTGAGAAGCTCAAGAAACATTTCTGAGGGCAGGATACCACCAGAATGGATTTCTTTTTCTATCCTATGAAAATAACAGAATATTCTTTGGGAATGATAATTGGAATTAGAAGCAGGTATATAGGGTTAGTTTTATGTAGCATCATGCTTCGATTGATAATTTTATTTTCCTAATTTTCTCCCTAATCCTGTTTTAATATGCTAATCTACATCCTTCCTTCAGCAAGCATGCTTTAGAATTGCTTCATCTATAATAGCCCTCCACCATGAAGAAGTGTCTGAACATTGCTGCTTGCCTAACCTGCCCCCACCCCACATAACTTCAGTAAAGGGCACAGAGATATGGGGATAAAACTGGCCATAAAGATAAAATGCATTATTAAATGGCATTATTGTCTTTGGTGTTATTCTGTCATCATACACAGAGATGCAGAACCGGATTGAAAACCATATGGTAATTGCTTGGAAGATGAGTGCAACGTGCGGTCACACCTTCAGCACTCAGCAATATCGCTAGCTTCATTTCAGGTGCCAATATGGCATAAAGCCATCCCAGGAAAGATGAACTGGCAGAGAGAGAATGACAGACATTAGGCATAAGTACTTTTCATGTCAAATCTTTGGCATGCTCATTGTTGAAAAAATCTGTTCTCAGAATTGCCTTCCAGCATGTTCAAGTTATGTTACGAAGGCATATGATAATGTCTACTGTCCAGGGATATGTTAATATAGTCCATTCTGGGAGATGCCAAGTCATAGGCAGAGTGATTGGAGACCCCAGATGTCTGTGCAGCCCTACTCCTCCTGCACAAGAAAATGTCAGAAAGAGACAAAAATTAAGCTAGATACAACTCATGGGACTTGATGATTTCCTTCTCCAGGACCTAGTTTTGAAAGTAAGAAAGGTATTTTGAAGAGTCCATCAGTATGGCCAATGGACAATCCATCAGTATTGTCCATTTTCAGGAAATTGAAAATTTTAAATACTCTTCTTCCCAAAATTGGAAGCAAAGGCATTCCAAAAGCCTCATCTGTTAAAATTCCACTGTGATTGTATGTGGATTCCTCAATGTGTAAATAACATACCGTTCAATGAGGAGCAGTTCACATATCAATCTCCACTCTTTTAACTGTCCCAAGGAAAAAAGTATGGTTAATAATCTTTGTCATTTTCCATCTAGATAAATAATTCAAAGAACTGCAAAAACATCTTGCCTGAAGTGAGTCTATTGGGTTAAGAAATGAACAGGAAAATATTTTATTTGCTTTTTTCAAGTAAAATATCTCTAATATGTTGATCTACTAATAAAGGATTATTGACCATAAATTTCTTTTATAAGCCAGTTTAGTAGCTCTACTATTATATTTTCATAAACCACTTTAGGTTCAGAAATCTGACATATGGCATATACTTTATAAATTATAAAACATATTTGTGGAATCATGCTATATCTGATTGATTACCAGAAAACAAAGATAAGAATGATTGTCTAATTTCTCAAAAATGAAATCATTTGACCCTATAAAATTGCTCAAAGGCATAAAACATATCTACAATGCAACTATTTCTCTGACTGATAAATTTGCAGTTGCTCACAACTTGCCAAAGAAGAGTCTACAAATCAAGGTTTCTTCTGAAGAGGGAGCTAGTTTTTCAAGATGCAGGAAAAGCTGAAATGGATATAAACTCTTGAAATTGAGTCATAGCCACTCTATCCAAAGAGAGCAGCTGAATATTCATGGACTGTTTTTATTCATCCAAACTCATCCTTGAGAAAACACAATTTTGGAATGATCACATAATATCCTGGGCAGCAAGTCATCTTATGTGTAAATGTTTGCTTCTGCCATAGCTGTTTTCATATTAAACATACACACAAAGACACACAAAATACACATAGGAGATGAAAAACACATGCAGTGTTACAATCATATCTTGCAAATCCTTCATTGCATCCTGATTTCAAAGGTTCCCCTCATAGAAATAAGTAAACAAAATATCCCTGTAGATAAAAATTGGGTAGCTGTTCATTATGTGTGATGTTATTGAGGATATTGTACACTTGCGTTTTGAACATGCTACAGTCATGCTCATCTTAGCAATGAGATTAGTATAAAAGCTTAAAAGTTACTCTGACCTCCAGTATTTCTGAAATTTCCATCTACAGTATTGGAATGGCCACACTTCAAGACCAGAATCTTTTTCTAGAAAGTTCCTGACTACAACAAGAGACAAAAAATAGTCTATTTTGGTAAGCTTTGTTGGGTTGTCTTTTCACCCCCATCAAGGTTACTATTGCTCAGTTATGTCCTCTTTATACAATGACACTTCTACAGAGATGCCTATTCTTTGATCAACCTAGCTAGGAGAAATTGACAACTCCCCTCATTCTTTGAATTTGCATGTCTGAATTCTCCCATGTCATGTAAAACTTTGATCAAATAAATGTTACACTTTCCTCTTGTTAGTCTGTCTTTTCTGATAGGAGAAACTAGGCACAGCTCATGTAATCGATAAGGAAAAAGAAATAATCTTGCCTTTGTTTCCTTAAGCAGTAAAATCCAAGGCCACCTATTAGATACGTGGATATATGGTGGATAGAACCTACAGGGTTTAAAAGCAAGAGAATAGCAAACTTATTAAACCTTAGTAACTGAGAATATATACATTTATGGCACAGTAGTGAGCCTAAGTGCCCCAACCTCCTGCTCTTTGGAGAAGAACCATTGGGTAGAAGAGAAAGCCAAGGGTAGTGATTTTGGGTCTCTCTCTCTCTCTCTCTCTCTCTCTCTCTCTCTCTCTCTCTCTCTCTCTCTCTCCTCAATTCCTCAATGAGGACACAGCAGACAATCAATCTTCTGTAAACTAGAAAAAAACCCTAACAAGAAATCAAAATCTGACTCCCAGTTAATATCCTCGATTGACTATTTGGAAAGAAATCATTTTTCTCTGCATAAGGTACTCTGTGATATAGCATCTTGAATAGATTAAGACAGACCAAAGAGTCATGAGCATCTCTTCAACAAAGATCCTTTTCCTACTCTGCTTCAAGCACAGACAGCCTTTGAGTTCGTTTTAGATATCCCAAGTAGAATCATGACACGGCCTTCCTTCAGTCTTCTTTTATCACAACACAGAAGCAGAGTTTGCATGTCTAGCTTCCTCTGGTCATTTGATTTATATCTGACTCATATTTGCATCCATGTAACAACATACCTAGGGTATAAACAGGTAGAAGTGAAAAGTACATTTAGCTCAGAGTTTGGAGGTATAAAACCAAGCTTGCCTGATCCCTTTGCTTACACTCTGACTACAATGACTGTTGATGGTAAATCATGATGATAGCAAATACACAGCCAATCTGGTATAGAAGAGAGAGGAGAAGGTGGCTGAGCCTTTCTGTCATGACTTAAGTGGTCAAATGCAATTTAGTCTAGATGCTAGTGCACCCTTACTTGTGCCTGTGTCTTCTATGCTTTACGTGTCAAAGGAAATTTTGTAGAAAAAAAACTTTAACTGATTTTTGCCACTATAGATTTGGCTAAGCACATCAAATAACATCTATGATAAAGCCTGAATACTCCATATTCTGTAATTTCCTGTGCCATACAAGTTGCCTCTCATCTTTCAGATCATTCTTCAACAGACTTAAGACATTGACATATAGCAAACAGACTCAGACCCAATCACCATAGCTCTATTCCCAACAGCACCTGGACTTCTTAGTTATCACTAGAGTTGACCACGATCATTGCCTACAAAATTATAGGCTTTCTCTAAATTCTTCTAATTCCTTCCCATA
>JADRCD010073261.1:4586-18894 GCA_019843815.1 Montemys delectorum | reverse complement strand
ACACACACACACACACACACACACACACACACACACACACACACATAGAGGCAGAAACAACCACAGAACGAACACCAACATCAAAATAAGAGGAACTAACAATCATTGATCATTAATATCTGTCAACATCAGTGGTATTAATTCACCCCATAAAAAGACACAGGCTAACAGAGAGGATATGCAAACAGGATCCATCTTTCTGCTACATACAAGAAATATAGGTCAGCAACAAAGACAGAAATTTGTGGGCGGTCTGTGCAGACAGCCTGGTCTAGGTCGAGTAAGAGGTCTGGAACTCTGGAGACTGATGGGTGGTAATTTCTGCATGCATGGGTTGGAAGGTGTTCAACCATACCTCCTGGGTCCCTGGCTCCTGTTTCAGTCACAACTCCCCCACAAGTCCCTGCAGGAGAGGTGTGTGATATTGGTCACTTATTATAAGCACCAAACCTTCTTACTGGCAAATAAAGATTCCCTAAGCTCTCAGCCCATACCAATGAGAAGTACCTGTTGTCAAAATCTGAATTATCCCAAAACTGTATATTAATGCTATCCAGAGAATTAAAGGTGTGTGAAAGATCTACTCCGTCATCTGAGCCTTTTGTTCTAAGAGCTGAAACACTTGGGAAAAGCTCTCCTGAAAAGCTGCTTGAAGCTGCTCTGCCCTCCTCACTGGCTAGTCATCCTCTTGTAGGCCCAGCCCAACCCGACTCAGTGCAGGGGGGCTCAGAGCAACTGAGAGGCAACAGAGATGAAGGATAAGCCAACTGCAGTGGCAGGTGCTCCTAGGAAGTGACTTCTCCTCCCCACCTGTGCTCACATTACTTTGCCAGAGCTCTCATACCAGGCTGGCCAGAGATCTCCATGGAAAGCCTCTGGCACACAGGCCCACAGAAATTCCCTTAGTGTAAAGGGCTAGAAAAAGGTTTACCAAGCAAATAGACCAAAGAAACAAAGTGAACAAGCCATTCTAATATCTAATATAATCAACTTTCAACTAAAAGTAATCAAAAGAGATGGGCAAGTTCTCTTGATACTCATCAAAGGAAAAAAAAATCCAAAAAAATTTTAAAAAAATCCACCAAATGGACATATCAATTCTGAACATCTATGCCCCCAAAGCAAGGGCACACACATTTGTAATAGAAACATTATTAATGTTTAGATCACACAATGAACCTTACATATTAATAGTGGGAAACTTCAACACCCTGCTCTGACCAATGGATAGGTCATTGAGACCGAAACTAAACAAGGAAATAATGAGACTAACCGAGGTAATGAATCAAATGTAGCTAACAGATATCTACACAATATCTTAATAAAAGACTATTTCTTTTTTCAGCACCTCACATAAGCTTCTGCATTGATTACTGGGTCAGTGAAGAAATCAAGAAATTAAAGAATTTTGGGAATCCAATAATCCAATAAAGGGACAACTAAATGCTTCCATAAAGAAATTAGAAATTTCTTGTACCGGCAATTTAAAAGGTGTAGAAAAACCTGAAAACTCTGGGGAAAAAAGAAGAAGCAAGCCCAGCAAAGACAAGTAGAAGCTAGGAAATAATCAAAATCAGGGCTGACATCAATCACTTAAAAATAAGGAAAACAACAAAAAGAATCAACAAAAGCAAGAGTTCATTCTTTGAGAAACTCAACAAGATAGCCAAACCATTAACTGAGATAACAAACAGTCAAAAAGACAGTATCCAAATAAATGAACTCATAGCTGAAAAGGGAGACATAACAATACACACTGAGAATTCAAAGAACATTGTCTTACTTCAAAAGAAAATCTTAATGATATGAATGACTTTCTAGACTGATACAACTGACCAAAGTTAAATCAGGATCAGTTAAACTATTTAAACAGCCCTATACTTCCTAAAGAAATAGAAGCAGTCATTAAAACTCTTGCAACCAAAAAAAAAGTCAAAGGCCATGTGGTTTGAGTGCAGAATTCTACAAGAGTTCCAAAGAAGGGCTGATACTAAAACTCCTCAAACTGTTCCACTAAATGGAAAGAGAAGTAACATGGCCAAACTCACTGTATGAGTCAGTCAGTCTCATACCTAAACCACACAAAGATTCAACAAAAAAGGATTGTTTCAGACCAATTTCCCTTAAGAACATGGGTGTAAAAATACTAAAATACTCACAAATTGAATACAAGAACACATCAAAGATACTTGTTGCAGTAATTTCTTGCCCCAATAAGCCTGTTTAAAAAAACACACAACTCAGTTATTATATTTATAAGCTATATGCCTAGATTGGGCACATATATCACTATACTAATTTATTTCCCAGCTCTGAGGCCCCTTGCTGCTTGAGGCTTCTCCAGACTATGGTTCTGCTCCACTTCCCTTCCACATCCTCCTCCTCCATTTCTGAGACCTCCAGCCCAACCTTTTCCTTTCTCTGCCCAATTATTGACTCTAGCCATTATCTGACCAGTCAGTATGGGGAGAAGGTTCAGTGAAATCACTGGAGTATATTAAAAAAAAAAGACATCACGAATTTTTAAGACAAGTGGATAGAACTAGAAAATATCATCCAGATGAAGTAACTGAGACCCAAAAAGAAATACATTGTATATACTCATTTATAAGTGGATATTAGTCATAAAATACATGAAAAACATACTACAGTACACAGACCCAAAGAAACCAAATAAACAAAGTGGGCCCAAGTGAGGATGCTTGAACCTTTCTCAGAAGGAAATAAAATAGATAATGGAGTTATATGGAAGGAGGGAACTGGGTAAGAGAGAGGACAGGGAGGGGACTAGGCTGGGGTGGGGTGCTCGGGTATATTGAGAACAGAGGAGAGAGAATAAAAATAGGCTGGGGGCAGATAGCGAGGCATCTATATGATGTAACAGACCTTGCACATGTAGAAGCCCCAGAGAGTACATGGTGGGGAGGGAATTCTAGATGAGACTCCTAGCAGTAGAACATATGGAGACTTAAGTGACCACCTCCTATAGCCAAGCTGCACTGTCAGTGGAGAGATAAGGACAGCAACCCACCTATAAATCCTTCAACCCAAAATGTTTCCTGCCTACAAGATGTGCAGGTACAAAGATGGATCAGAGATGGGGGGAATTTCCAACCAATAATTAACCCATTCTATGGTCAAGAACCAATCCCTCACACTATTAATTATACTGTTTTGCTTGTAAATAGGAGTCTAGCATGACTGTCCTCTCAGAGGAAGCACAAATCAGCCAATGGAAACAGATGCCCAGAACCACAGCCAAACATTCGATGGAATTCCGGGGTTCTTGTGAAAGTGTTTGGGGAGGATTGAAGGACCCTAAGAGATAGGGACTCCATAAGAAGACTAGCAGAGTCAACTAACCTGGACTCTTGTTTGCCCCAGATACTGATCCACCAACCAAAGAGGGAGCATTGCCTGTACCACCGCACATATGTAGCAGTCATGCATCTTGTGAGTCACCCAACAACTAGATTGGGTGGTGTCCCTTAGCCTGTTGCCTGCCTGTAGATCCCTTTTTCCTCTCTAGGCTGCCTTGCTTCCTAAGTGGGAGAGGATATGCCTACTTCCTAGGATTGGCGTTGGATATTAGGATGTAATATGAATAAATAAATATTAAATAAATAAATATAATTATTGGTATGGTAGAATATTGGGAAAATGACAAAATTAAAATTCAAATGTAATTACCTATCACTTAAATGTGTCATGGAAGAAATATTAACCTCAAATATTTGAATTTTCACTTGAGATAAAGGAAGAATGGCAGGGACTAAATACAATATCTCCTAAAACAATTGAGAAGATGGCTGACATTTGAGAAACATGAACAGAGAGGAGAAATAAAAATGAGTCTACCCTTTTTGGACTCATAGACAAAAATTTTCAGTTCATGGGGAAGAAAGGGACACCTTTCTTTTTTCCTGGGCTCTGAGGATGGGACACTAAAATCAAAATATTTTCTGCCCATATCAAAGTACAAGAGCTCTCCCAATTTGCCATATTCTAAGCACTCAGCTCTCACTATTTACCATATCTTTAAGTTTCCTGCATCCCTAGTTTAACACAAGCTCATTTTGGTTTGAGGATTTCCAGCTGGGGCCACCACATTATCTGGAATATTCTTTACAGTGATAGGAAAATACCCAAATGTAAAGACAGAAACTTTTTAAATTTTTTCATATACACCTTCATTTTCTAATGTTGTATAAATATTTATTTTAATATGGATAATATTGCTTCATGTGTACAGAAATTAATGAACAGTCATACTGAAACTAAAGCAAAAAGTCAGTTATTTGGTATCAGGAAAACCACCTCATACAGTGAGAGCAATGGTGCCATCTTGTGGCTACATGTTAATTTCAACTTTTAACTACTTTCCTTGAATTCATAGGAAAACTAAATAGTTGACATATACAAAGTATAACTTGTAATTATATAACTAGTATTATTATGCAAACTATAATACATAAGTGTACTTATAAGCAAATCGGACAATTTTAATCTATTCACAAATACCTTTCAAAAACAAGCAGTGAACTGTGGTTTGTTTGGTACTTTTTAATGCTGTGATCTTTTGTTGTAATCGATCTTTTGATGTCTTGGAAAATAAGCTTTAAATCTAAGAAAACTCTAAAATAATAATGATATTTTCAAATGACCCAAGAATAAGTATATTTTTCTTAGTTCAGTAACAAGATTTCATTGATTTTCTTCAAAATGTTTGTTAATTATTTAACAGAATCTTTGCATAAGGTTCAGCTATCTCAATTGAGTTGCTGTTTTATTTGGTTGTAGTTTTACATGGACCTTCCATATTATGACAACAAAGTGTCAAATCAGATTCAAGTTTCTATGAAGTGTCAAGATTCTCTAATAATGTCAAAGATAAATATTTTCTTTCCTTTCAAAAATATTTGTTGATAAAGATTGTAAGGTTGAGGCAAATAATATTCAACTAAATACAAATAGGGAAAAAAATAACAAAGTTTATGTAACCAGATCTGTGACAAGCACTGAAGGCAAGGGGACACTGCAGTAAAAAGCAGAATAAGGACAGCTAGATTAAATACACAAATATTTGTTAATACAGTTACAAATAGGAAAAACAAAATGTGTTCTAAGGTATTGGACAAAAAGTGTGGAAAAGAGAAGAATTTTCTTTTCTCCATATCTTGGTTTAAAGAAGGCAAAGGAAAATTCCCTGGAGAAAGACAGTAAAAATAAAATAGTGGAAATACTGACCCAGCAAGTGGATGCTGGGAAACTACTCAAGGCTGCTGTCCCATGTCAATCTCTTACATATTCTGATGAAGAGATAACAGAACCCAAAAGAAACTCTACTCCACTGGGAACAGCTGCCAATGCAGAACAACTACATCTGGTCTCAAGACACTCAAGTTCTGCCCTCTACCCAATTAAACTGGTGACCGAAAGAAACGGAACCACTGAAGTGCAGGAACATGTACCAGGATCTGACCCTAACTCAAAGTATATGGAACAAGCAATTTGAGCTAAAACAGTGGAGTGTGAAACCAAGTTCCATTATGAGATGATAATATTTATAAGGGTGAGAATATTCTGGCAAGTGACACATCATATTCCTCAATCTTTAAAATCTCTGGGGACATTGTGGGGTTGCTAGCAATCTTGAAAAATGAAACAGATCAGGTGAGACTATAGAGCAACTCACCTTGGTGATGACTAGAACATTGAATTCAAATGTTTCCTCATTTTCCCATAATAGAAGAGTGGGGACACATTTTGCCTAAACTTTAAGCCTGAAAGTGAATATCACAGGAAGTAGGAATATTACATGTCATTCACTTTTTACTGACCTGACAAGTACAAGAATAATGTCTGTCATTCTGGAAGGTATGGGCACTGAGTATAGGAAGATGCAGGGTGACCTGGAATATTTTCAATATCCTGATCATTATTAATAGTTTCTATGAGGGACGACCAAGAGAAAATGTCTCTGTGACTATATTTTGACTCAAGTTTTATTTATGAATTGCAATGAAAACAAAAAACAGAAAGTGAATTTGAAAGAGAGCATTACAAAGTATGTGGCAGGGCTTGAAGGGAAGAAAAAGAAAGGGAAATGGTTTTAAAAATTGTAAAACATACCAGATCTTTGTGGATAATGGCTCTCCACATTATTGAGCCAGATAACAATTTGAATCAAATTACATATTTAAGAAAAAAGATTTAGAGGATTTTGAGTGTAGACACAACATACAGATATGAAACTCCAAACCTTAATTGTACAAGGTTACCCTTTTACGTTTTCCAGAAGCAAGTTTACTACAATCTACTCTAAGTGGACTTTTATAGAATAAAAGGAATGACTTGGTGACTTCTTCAGAAGGGACCTTATGTGAAATGAGCAGTGTGTTCAGAACTTGATGAAAATATGAAGCAACCCATCTAACAAAAGATGGATTGAGTAAGATTAGACTAGACATGTAATTCATTAGTTGTGTTTATATGGTCCAATTGAAGGGAAATATTAAAAAGAAAAATTGGCATAACTTTCTATTGCTCTTCACAAAATGCCACCACTAAGTTATTTATATATTATATCTGCAGAATCACAACTCTGGCACCCAGATTTATGTATAGTACAGGTGAAAGCTAAAAACAGGAAATGGCAAATAAAGAGATAGTACACAGGGAAAAGAAACTTTTGAAAAATTAAAGCTGGATTTGTCCCTAATATGCACAATATAAAAGCTAAAGGACTTGAATGAGATCCTCGATTTTCACTTGCAAAGGCTGGAAGTTTCTTAGTTTCATTCTGCAAAGGTCTATTTCTTTGTCCTCAAAAGGAAACTGTGAAAAAACAAATCCAACTTCTGACTGGTGTGAGATGCAATCTCAAGGTTTTTTTGATTGCATTTCCCTGATGACTAAGGATGTTGAACATTTCTTTAGGTGCTTCTTGACCATTTGAGTTTCCTTAGTTGAGAATTCTTTGTTTAGCTCTGTTCCCCATTTTTAGTAGGGTTATTTGATTGTCTAGAGTTTAATTTGTTCAAATAATAGCCCTCTATCAATCCTCTATTGTAGGATTGATAAAGATATTTTCCCAATCTGTTGGTTTCCATTTGACCTATTGACATTGTCCTTTGTCTTACAGAAGCTTTGTAATTTTATGAGGTACCATTTGTAAATTCTTGATCTTAGAGCATAATCCATTGGTGTTCTATTCAGGAATTTTCCCCCTGTACCCATTTATTTGAGGCTCTTACTCATTTTCTCTTCCATTAGTTTTAGTGTATCTAGTTTTAGTCCTTCTTAGAAGGGGTAACAAAATACAGGAATAAATATGATGACAAAGTGTAGGGCCTGAAAGTCTATCCAGAGACTGTCCCATCTGGTAATCCATCTGATATACAGTCTCTAAATGCATACTATTGTGTTTCCATTTTGCTTAGGAGGGAGAAGAAAGTAATCACAAGGAGAGAGGGGGAGGGACCTGTGAGGTAAAAGGGACTGGGTGGGTTGGAAGTGGGGAAAATTATCTGGTATTGGATGGCAAAAATGACTGAAACCCTGAGGGCTAGCAGAAATAATGAGAACAGGCAGCCTTGGGAGGTAGGAGGTTGGAGGGAACCCCCAGAATTCACCACAGAACTGGGAGGTAAGAAACTCTTAGGATTCAAAGGGAAGGACCTTAGATGAAATGCCTGAAAGCAGGGAGAGAAATTTTACAGAGCCCAACTCCAGTAGAAACACAGGACATCAAGTATGGATGATGGTTTCCATCCCACTGTCAAAACTGACCCATAATTGTTCCTGTCTGATAGAATTACAGGGATGGAAATGGAGAGGAGCCTGAGGAAAACAAGATCCAGCAACAGGCCCCAAAGAGAGATGCAACTCAAGGGGGAAGCTATGGAGCTCTCACAAAAAGGTACCTATCGTGACTGCTCCCTGAAAGACCCAACAGGCAGCTGAAAGAGTCAGATGCACATATTTGCACCCAACCAATGGACAGAAACTGCTGACCCCTGTGGTTGAATTAGGAAAAATCTGGAAGAAGCTGAGGAGGAAGCTGACTTTGTAGGAGGACCAGCAGTCTTAACCTAGGCCCCTCATGCCCGAGATCTCTCAGACAGTGCACCACCAACCAGGCAGCACACACCAGCTGATATGAGCCCCCCAACACATATAGAGCAGAAGATTGACCCATATGGACTCAGTCAGAGAAGATGCACCTAACCTTTAAGAGACTGGAGGCCCCAGGAAGTTTAGAGTTCTGGTGGTATGGTGGGTGGGCAGTGGGGACATCCTCACAGAGACAGTGTGCAGGGAGAAGGTATGGGATGTGGAAGAGTTAGAAGGTGGAACAGAAGAGTAATAAAATATGGAGTGCAAATTAATTAATTAATTAATTAATTAAAGATTAAATTAAAAATACATAAATAATATTAGTTTTCTTTTTCTCTGATAACACTTTCTTTCAAAATATCTTTAATTTCCTCTCAGAATTTTTACACATTCTTCAAAATTGTCAACTGAATTGCTCTGTTACTCTGTCATCTTTTTCATGGATTTTTGAGATAATGACAGTGAAGTTTCAAATATGAATTATGCAACTGCAAATACACTGAAGATTCAGAGAAAAGCTATTTTTTGTATTCAATAAGTATTTGTTGAGAGGAGAAAGACAGAGTAGAAACAAGTAGTGTTCCATATTCCCATTAATCTGGTGGAAACAGTCAACTACTGTCTTCAACAACTGTAAACAATATGGAAAATCAAGGGAACACTCTATTGATAAGTAACTGAAAGTGACTGCATGAAATGCAGAAAGCCTAATATTAGATCAATAAAACAAATCATAGACTTTGTCTACACTGCTAGACATACAGAATGGAGGGATCTCCCTTCTTCACACTCATTGGACCATAAGCAAAAGCAAAAATTAACATGTCCTTAATCAGAGAAACAGAAATTAAAATTTGAGATGAGAAACACAATAGGCAGACACTACCGAATGACCCAGGACTGCTTTATAGCATCATTGCCTGTAATACCAGAGCAAGGAAGGCAGAGATACCATGCAAGTCTTATAATTAAACCTCTTTGCTGTGAAAAGCAGACAACAGCACACAACGACATATTTCCAAAGACCTGCCTCCTATAACTTTTGAGCTAGGAAACCACATCACCACAAGGACAAGGACCATGAACTGACCTGCTATTGAGGCTTGCTGTCAGGTCACAGGTAAGATGCACATATACAGCCACTTCATGGGTATATCTATAGAGCCTCACTCATTAAAACCCAAAAGGGAAGAATGGAATGTCCCTGCACATTTGCCAAACAGGAGCTAGAAGGGTGAAAACTAATTTAAAGTAACACTCCACGTTGAGAAATGAAAATCTCCTTTAAAATGGATCTCTTTATCTCCTCGTGAAATGAGGGTGGGACCAGCTTTGCTCCAAGGTCACTCCCATGGGAAACAATGAGATTCCTCACTGTGCTTCATTGTTTATTAGTTCACCAAACAGGTCATCATTCTGAAAGATGTGGCAACTTAGTATGTGGAGATAATAGTTAAGCGAGATGTTGTCTGGGTCTGCATCCTTACCGATGTCTATGGAGGCCACTGAAGTGCATCAACTTTTAGTGCAACCAAGAATCTAAAGATTATGCCTATTCATATTTTGTACTAATCTCTGTATTTTCTCACACATTCTAGAAATGGGTAATTTATATAGAAAGATATTGGAGATCTATATATGGGGATTTGACTCAAAGTCCATAGAGTAAATGAAATCTTAAAAAAGAACCACAATAAGACCATATCATGTTAGCTTTATGGTTCCTTGGAAATAAGTGCCAGATAGACACACTGAAATGAGGGAAATGGTAAGAGTCACAGGAAATTTACATTTTAAACATCACTCACATTTAATCTACATCCTGGTATGGCCAATGGAAAATATGAAGAATGACTGGACTTCCAGATGTATGTAAGATGAATCAAAAACACACTGTGACATATGACATAACATCTGACCTGCTATTACAACTGACACTTCCTGTTTGGAACAGGTAAAACAAATCAGCCAAGCAAATATCTATGAACCATAACAGTAAGACTCATGAGTCATAACTGTAGAATTATTGTACTAAAAACTAAATGTCATATAGAGCTTTTTCACTGTGAGTGCCAGAAGAGCCTGAAAGAATATTATATCCACAGGAAGTACCTATAGAAATCCAAAATGTGGGCTAATGTGTAAAACTGCTGCTACAAACCAGATATACAACTAACATCATGTTTCTGTTCACAGGAACACAGGTCCTTGAAGATCTGGACATATGCTTTGGCTTGCAAGCAGAAATTGGATCTGACCTAAGCTATGCACCTACAACTGTGGGTATATGAACAGACTGGATGGACATAAAATCAGTAATGCGGGATGGAACATAGCTAAAATATGCTGACTTGGCAGTGGCTATAACTCAGTGTCAGGTATATTACTATTTCTTTACACAATGAATTGATCTATGGAGTTGTCAAACACATGCAATATGAGAACTCATTAAGATTTTAGCAAACAGTAAAAGACATAAATTTTCTTTTACCTGTGCAGACAAACTCATTAGCCAAATTCAAGTCTAAGCCTGTCCCAGAGGAAATCCAACTGCAAAGAATTTTATTCGGATTTGTAGTTTCTTAAGCTGCACTTAGAATGACCAGAGCACTTATTTTATATGACATGCTGCCCAGGATGGATATAGATGTGATGTATCCCATCATTTTCCTCAACATTTAACTCTCAAGCAGCAGTGGTGGAGAGAGAGAACAGCTTCCTAGTGATGAAGATTTAGGTACTAGGAGACAAAACCTCATTGGCAACCTGGAATAATGTCCTGCTTGGAGTGTTAATAAATTTAAAGACCTGTCAAGCTGACATGCTTTTCTCTTTGTAAATAAATAATGTTTCTGACTCCTACCCAAATAACCAAGCCCAAAGTATACATCAAGATACTATACTGCTGTAAAAAGGTACGTCTTGTATTATGTTTACTTAGTTATTTGTTAGCATGTTCGTTGTTTGTAGTGATAGGCTTCATACAGGGGTTTCATTGATATATATCCCATGTATTGACTATATTTATTCTCCATATATTTGTTCCTTCTCTGTTATAATCAAGTTCTTTCTCCCAGGTATTCTCTTGGCTTCTGCTTGCATGTCCACTATCTACATGACTATGTATTTATATAAAACCTAGAATCTATAACCGAAAGCATGTGCTCTTTTTCTGAGTTTTAGTTATTTAACGTGATGCTTTCCAGGTATATCAACTTTTCTGGAAACAGAATGATCTCATTTGTCTTTGTGACTGAATCAAACTTAATTGAGCATATATGACATGCTTTTTTAACCATTGATCTGTGCAAAAACATCTAAGCTGATTGTACAGCTTGCCTATTATTAATAGTGCTGTTAGAAACACTGATGTGCAAGTGTTTCTGTAGTATGTGGATATTGACCTCTTCATGTTAATTGAGAGATGGGAATCTGAGACAGTAGTCCTTGGAAGATCATTGACCAGATAGACTGACTTATACAGAAGTGAACAAAAGATACTGTCGCATGTAAGGCCAAATGGTTGATGTTTTCTTCTGACCTCCATATAAGTGGAAAACACCCTTCAGTCTAGCTAGAACACTGATACATCATCCATTGTAGCACACAAACATATCCTGTTACATTTCTAATATATTACCAATTCAATAAGAACTCAGATAACAGGTTTTCTTTCTTATAAAATTAAGAATAGTTCTACCTCAAGAACCAGATATACCACTTCTGGGCATACATACCCAAAGGATGCTGAGAAGAAGGTATATTCCTTTAGGTTTGGATGAAATGTTCCATAGATATTCGAGTCATAAAGTCTGCTACTTCTATTGTTTCTCTGTTTAAATTCTGTCTGGATGATCCACATGATTCCTTTCTAATATTAGCATGAAAATCCTGGGTCAAGGCATTTTCTAATGTCCCTGTAATTAGGAACTTAAAACAAGATTTAGGCATAGATAAATAGTAGACATTAATGATACTGTGTGGTCATTTTTATAAGAATACATTTTCAGATTTGAAAGAACCCAGCATTTGGGGTAATAATGATTACATATGCCAAATTCTTTTTTTTTATTAGATATTTTCTTTATTTACATGTAAATTTCTCCTTTCCCAGTTTCCCCTCCAAAAAACAAACAAACAAACAAACAAACAAACACAACAAGAACAAATCCCTGTTGCCTCCCCCCTCCCCATGCCACCCCACACTCTGCCACTTATTGGCCCTGGCCTTCCCCTACAATGGGGCACAAAACCTTCACAAAGCCAAGGTCCTTTCCTCCTAAAAAATTTACAGGATACACTCAGCAGATAAACATCAAAACTCCTTGTCACACACATGAAACATAGTACTTTTGTACAAATTAAGCTTAGAATATATTCCAATGATTCACATGTTCCACCACCAGGATCGATATCCCTCATATAACTAGTAAAAATATAAATGATAAAAATGAATGCCTACATTAATACTTTATTTCTTGGATTTTTATTACTAAATCTTAAAAAATAAAAAAACAAAGAAAGAAAGATGAGCAAAAGTCTATCCCTTGGGTGAAATTATTTTCCCCATGAAGACTAGAAATTCATATTTGAAGTCTTTGTATTGGATAACCCTGGGAAAAGGCTACAAATACATTAGGTAGACATAATGGAAGTTGTTAATGAGACATGCAAGTACATAGGGCCTGAAACAGTCTCTCTATATTAGATTATGCTATGTTATAACAATGATTTAAAAGAAAACATCTTTACATTCTGACACAAACTCAGAAAGAAACCCCCATGTTTGGTGAACAGACCAATTACAAGAGTATCTTGAACAAGATAGGGTAGAGAGCAATCTTGAAGCCCAAAATTGAATGCTCAGTGAGTTCTTCCAAGGCCAGAATATGTTTGAATGGATGGTCAATGCATTGATGCATTCATTAATCATTAACTAATTATGCATTAGTTAAGATCATTATGTGTGATGAAAAAAACATGACCAAAGCAACTTGGAAAAGAAGGCATTTATTTAATTCAAAGTTCCATGTAACAGTTTGTCATCAAGACCAGTAAGGGAAGAAACTCAACTAAGACTAGAACTTGGAGCCTGGAGCTGATGCAGAGGACACAGAGGAGTACTACTTGCTGTTTGCTTCCCATGGCTTGCTCAGACTGCTTTCTTATAAAACTCAGGACCACACAGCCAGTAATAGCACGACTCAAGATGGAATGTGAACTCTCCCATGAATCACTAATTAATAAAATGCCTTCTGAATGGCCAATCAATAACTGACACAACCTGAGACCCATACTATGAGCAAGCACTAATACCTGACACTATTAGTGATATACCCTTATGATTTCAAACAGGAGTTGTCCTCTGAGAAGTTCTACCCAGTAGCTAACTGAAACAGGTGCAGATGGACACAAACAAATGGTGGACCTTTATGGAAGAGTTGGTGAAAATGATTGAAGGCCCTGAAGAGGATGAGAACCTCACAGGAAGACCAACAGTGTCAACTAACATGGACTCCAGAATCTTTCAAAGCCTGATTCACCAACTAAAGACATGCATGAGCTGGAACAATACCCACTGCACATATGTAGCATAGGGCTGCCTTGTTCTGTCTTAGCTTGAGAGGATGTACCTAATTCTGCAGACATTTTATGTAAAGGTGTAAGGGGATACACAGGGACCCCTACATAATTTGCTGCTAAGAGTAGGTTCATGGGGTGGCGGGCAGGATTCTATGAGGAGCATATGGAAAGGGGACAGTATTTGGAATTTTAACAAACAAACAAACAAACAAACATACAGGAAATGCATTCCTGGCTTGCTTCCAACCCAGATGTATGGAGACATTTTCTTAAGTGTGGTTCCTTCCTATCTGACAATTTTAGCTTGTGCCAACATGACAGAAAGCTAGCCAGTAAAGAGGGACTATCTTCTGTCTTAACAGCCCAGAGTAAATTTGATACCTATCAGAAGCAAATGAATATAATAAACTTTGTGCTGAGCTCATGTTCAACAGGCTGGAGATGACCAGAACTGGGATATAAGAAGAGGATGGAGGATGAAGAGGAAGAGGAAGAGGAAGAGGAGGAGGAGGAAGAAGAAGAAGAGGAAGAAGAGGAAGAGGAAGAAGAAGAAGAAGAAGAAGAAGAAGAAGAAGAAGAAGAAGAAGAAGAAGAAGAAGAAGAAGAA
>JADRCD010073260.1:797-18230 GCA_019843815.1 Montemys delectorum | reverse complement strand
TTCTTCTCTCTCTCTCTCTCTCTCTCTCTCTCTCTCTCTCTCTCTCTCTCTCTCTCTCTCTGTCTTTGTTTTCTAAAATAAAGCACCAAAACAACAAACAAACAAAAAGATATCCATTTCCATTACACTTAGTGCTAAGTATGAAAGGGAGAATAGCCAGGTATGGGAGTACCCATTTATAATCTTGGGATTTGGGAGGCGGAGACAGGATGATGGCATGAACAGGTGTGACTTCTTAGTTCCAGGGTTCAGAACCTAAGTTCTACTTCATCAACACTGTGTGGACTTCTGTAGTGGGAACTGAAGTCAAGGAGACAGAAGTCAAGGTCTTGCTCATGCTAGGTACACTATAGACAACACTGTTTCTTGGAGCTATAGTCCCAATTCATTCACAAGTTTTATTTTGAGGCAGGCCTTCTCTAAATTGCCCCAGCTGGCCTCAGATTCACTGTATAACCCAAGCAAGTCTTGAACGGCCTAACTTCCTGTAGCTAGTATTCTAGCTATGAGAAACAGTTTTATTTTATTTTGGTTTTCCATCAAAGGTAGTTAGCCCAGCAAAGGCTTATATTTCTTGAACCTTCCCTTCTCCTCTACACTGGTTAGCAAATGTCAGATTGTGAAGTTGCGTTCCCGCCAACAAGTTAAGGCACAGCAATCACCTATGTCACAAATAAGATAGAATCCATCTTGGCCAAGTGTTTTTTTTTTTTAAGATTTATTTTTATTTATTTTATGTGTATGAGTACATTGTAGCTGTATAGATGGCCATGAGCCATCATGTGTGTGGCTGCTGTTGATCTCAGGACCTCTGCCGGCCCCACTCGCTCCATTGTAATTTACTGCAGCTGTCTTCAGACTCACCAGAAGAGGGCGTCCGATCTCATTACAGATGGTTGTGAGCCATCATGTGGTTGCGGGATCCGAACTCAGTACCTTCGGAAGAGTAGTCAGTGCTCTTACCCACTGAGCCATCTCGCCAGCCCCCATCTTGGCCAAGTGTTCTTGATGGCCTGGTTTGGGTTCTGGTACACCCTTTTCTCAGGAAAAAAATGCCTTGCTGAGTTACTTTTACTTTGTTTCTGTGGTCCTTTGTGCCATACCAAGACCAGACTTTGTTTCCAACACAAGCATGCACCACATGGCAGCTTGTAGTTCTCATTCATATTTTACCCTTCAGCAATCAGCTTTTCAGACTCCATAGGCTAATGGTCTGTGCTTCCATGGGTCAGCCTAGTTTACATCCTTCATCCTTTTCTTCCCCTTCTCTTGGCATTGCCCTATTCTGTTGTTGTCCTAGGATTGTTCAGACAGCAGTATAGAAGGCTGAAGATTCTGGGTCCAACATACAGTAGCATGTATGCACAGCTCTCAAGTTAGTACAGCAGCTTGAAAGCAACATTTTTTTTGTCAATGGGCTACTAGGTGAGGTCTTTCAGAAGTTCAGGGTCCAACAGCAAAGGAGCCACCAAAGAGCTGTTGGATGGATGTTGATTTCCTTATAGATGCTTATGTGCTCTCCCCTTTACATTGTCTACTATACTAGTATCCAAACTTAGAATGCAAAGTAAGTGGGGGCGGGGGCTTCAAATCAATGAAATAAATGCTTTCATAACAATATACAAGCTCTAAGGAATAAGAGAGTGCTAATCTCTCAAAGACTAAAGATAAGGCCATCTGACAGCTTTGCAACGTCAGGGACTTTAGTCATTCTTTACAGTCTTTACACACGTGTAAAACCTTCAGACGGTCTTGAGAAAATAACCTTTAGTTTTTTAAAAAAGAGATGGCTTTGAAGTTTGAAAATCAAAGCAAATGAAAGCAAGGCAGCTGTTTCTCAGTGTAGAAAGGAGCGTTCCTAAACTGTGAGAAAGTTAATAAGGATTTCAAAGGGCAGTGATAACTTATATTCTAATGGGCACAGCACGAGGAACTCCAGGTTGGAGACAAGTGGTTAAGAGAACTAGAACATGAATGCGGAGGCTTACACAACTTCTTGTGTTTATCCCACTGTTCATCTTTCACTATTTCTGGGTCTCTTTCTCTCCATTCCCTCTTTGTCATAGCATTCTCAATTTCAATTTCTCTGTGTGTCACACTCCTTTTCTTTTAAACACATTCCTAAAAGTGGGATGACATAGACCTGGAGTCTTTTTATTATTATTATTATTATTATTATTATTATTATTATTATTATTTCTTCCATCTTTTGAATGGAGTTCTGATTTTGCCCTCTTTTTTTTTTCACCCTAAAATACATGACACTTTTTTTTTTCTCCCACAAAACAAACAAACTAAACTGAGTCCAGCAGCTTTTTACTTGTGTGTGGCCCCAATTGATTTTTTCCCCCCTGTGGGTCAGTGGCCCTTGAAAAAAAAAAGAAAAAGGTCCCCACCCTTGTACTAAAGGGTCTTGCCAATTTAATTCTTCTTCTGAGAGGAGATGAATAACAGTATGGACAATTAGTTACTGTGGGTGGGAGAAGGAATTTGGCTGGAGGCAATTTTCTTTGGAAAGAGATAGGCCAGCACAAGAGGTTGAAATAGCTGCACTTGTGAAAAATAGAGGGTATGAAATAACTTGGTGGAAAGTTCAGCTGAGAACGGGAACATCTGGGGCTTATTCATGCTTTTTTTTTTTTTTTTAAAGAAGTTTTTGAAGCTTTTTTATTAGCTGACTTGACCTCAGATTGGGGAGGAGATTTTTCAAATGTTAAACAGTTTTTTTCTTTTGCATTCCTAAAGTCATATTGTGTTCAGCTTGTTAATATCTGCACAGGGGGCCTTCAGCAGATGCTGCCAGAGCAGCGTGCTTTGGGGACATAGTTCCAGATAGCTGGTATTTCCCTTTCTTGTTGAGGATTTGCATGTGTCCCTTTCATCCATGCATATAGCAGATTCCTCCGCAAATAATTGCATTTGACATCACAGTTGTTAGAGAAAACACAGGGAGGGGGGGAAATCCCTATTTCCCCCACATAAGACAGCTGGAGGGAAGCAGATTAGACAGGGAAATGCATAAACATACCTGGAATGTAGCAGCAGGTAACTTTGTATTAGTCATGATAATAACTTGCATGTTGGAATATCTGTGGCATACATTCCAAGATTCATGGGCTCCTAAGAATGCAAACACACACACACACACACACACACACACACACACACACATACACACCACAAATCAACGCCTTGCACCATCCTGGGCATGGATTTATGATGTCTGACAGGAATCGTTGTCTCAGTCTTCCAAGGTACTTTCCCTTGTTTTTCTGGAAACGGATTTCAGGTAATTCTGGAGTTTCTGATGGCAGACACAAGGGCATTTGGCAAGGAAACACCCAATCTGGCTTGTGGTAGACTGGCTGGGAGGCTAGGAGGTTGTCTGATTGCAGTGTGGTAGAAATTCCTACTGCTGGAACCCTCAAAAAGGCAGGCACTCTGGTGATGTTTAGAATGTGGGCAGTTAGTCTGTCTACTGAAAGTATAAGCAGAAATAAACAGAAGCTCTCATTCTTAATGGTCTGCAACATGTTCTGTGGCTGAAGCTCTTGGAGGTAAGTCAGTGATTTGGAGTTTATTTTCTTGCTCACTGCTAGACCTACAAAGTTCCATGCAAGCAAAAGAATTCAAACCAATCTTCAAAACTTTGACATTAAAAAATGTTTGGCGTTATTCCGGCACAGATGTTGTGCATTCTGTATTGAGTTTGTGATCTATGCCAGGCTCCTTGATTAGCAGCTAGAACACATACAGACAGTTCAATAAATCAACGCATAATACTTGAACTCTGCCTCAAAATGCTTATTGTTTGTTCGGCCAGTGAGTGCCAGGTACTCTGTTAGTTCCTGGGAATCCTTGAGACACACAAAGATGAGTCAAACACAGTTCCACCCTTAAAAACCCTTGGGCTTCATAGGAGTGACTGATGGGGACACTAACAACCACAACACGAGGCAGAAGATCATTGAGATTTGAATACAAGTCCTTCTAAAGACAGTGTAGTGAGAGGACAAATGAAACAATTTAATTCAGTTCCAGGAATCAGGAAAGAATGTGGGGAGGGGGAATGATATCTGAGATGATTCCTTGAGAATCAACAGCGTGTCAACAGGGCAGATCACACAAGGCTAAGAGAACAGTCTGGACAAAGCGCGCAGGTGTGAAATGGTATGGCTTATTTGGAGAACACTGCCAAGAGAAGGTCTATGGGGAGTCTTATGGGATAGTAAGGACAAGCATACTGGAAGTTATCCGACCTTTGAGTTAAGAGCCCAGGATCAAGTCCAGACATAGAAGCTTTATCTAAAAGTATGAAGAGGGATTCAGCCAGGATATTTGGAGAATAGTATTAGAAACAGCCTCTTTGGGAGTGGCACAACTCAATTAGAGGCATGGCACTCATATACTTTAGAAAAGAGAATGACCTAAGTAGTATGTTACAGTGTACATGAGTACCAACCAAGGGATGGGTGCAGGAGAGCACAAGGTCCATAGAGGTCACTTTTCAGGCCAAATTGGAACCTTGGTACCCCATCCTCTTCAAATGTCACAGCCTTCCTAAACAAAACCTGCTATAAACCAGAATCATACTTCATGAATAATACCAAGTGACTGACTGGACAAACAGCTGAGAGAGCAGAAAGGATTGACAGACAATTCATCTTTAGTCTGGAGAATAAGAAATTTAACTGATCATAAAAATCTAGGTAATTGGTTTGTTCTTGTTTTGTTGTGGACATAATACCTCGGCTATTTTTTTTTTTTTAAAGCAACACCTAGTGATGTAGAATGAAATAAACAGGCAAGGCACAATTCTTTGCTTTCTTGTTTTTGTTTTGCTTTGTTTGCTGCTTTTTTTTTTGTGAGGAATGTTTTCTCAGTCTAGCCCTGGCTGTCCTAGAGCCCGCTCTATAGACCAGGCTGGCCTGGAACTCAGAGATCTGCCTGTCTCTGCCTCCTGAGTGCTGGGATTAAAGACTTGTGCCACCGCCAGCTGCCTCCCTCCCACTCCTTCTTTCCCTTTGTAGGGCATGAGAAAGGCAAGGTTTTTCTTACCAGTACGTAGAGTTTAAGGGACACAAGCTTTCTCATAATGGACGAACATATGTAGGTAATTGACACTTTCTGCTGCTTGGAGAAGAGATTCAATTCAAGTGTTTAGCAGTGGCTCATTTTAAATGCCAGGTGCTTACATGTCATTGTTTTGTCATAGATGTAAATGTAACTTAGTGTTTCCCCAAATTGAGTTCCCTTCTGGATAACGTTATGCAAATCCCAGAGGTGGTCTTGGAAGGGAATTGGGTGAAACATTATGCAAATCCCAGAGGTGGTCTTGGAAGGGAATTGGGTGAGATGACTAGAAGAGATCCTCTAGTTCTCCCTTTGAATTTGGTTGACGAAGGCATCTGCTGCCTTTTAAAGCATCTGTCTCCCCAGTTCATTTCCATCACCATGTCACACAAGGACCCGTGCACCTGCCCTGTACTGGAAAGGAAATAAGTGTCAAAGTGAGGACAGAAGAAGAACAATTGGCTCATTCCATGTCTCTGTGGGACTGGAAAATAATCACTCTTCCCACTGTGTCAAGGGAAAGGGTAGGGCAGCCTCACTGGAAGCAAGTGTTAAATTGTGGCTTGTGTGCATATCCACTTCAGCTATCATTTCGTTTAAATCACCGACAAGTAATGGCAAGCTTTTATATGAAATAAGTTTTCCAGAAAGCCCGCTTTTTGAATAGCAGGGAGATCTACTAGGGAAGCCACATGCTGTACCCACCCCCCACAGTAAAAGTGGATCCAAACTGCAGTACATGGTTGGAGCCCTAGAGGATTGCATTTCTAGTAAGATCTTATGTCAAGATTGCAATGACTTTGGGGCATTAAAGATCCTGAAGCATTTCTTCAAAAGTGTGTTTTCTTTGACTTTCTTGGCCAAAGTTCACATCTGGTAATTGCATCTGTTGACACTGGCTTCCCTTGTCCTTTCAGTTGCATACAATATTCCTGTCTTGCATCCTGTCTTAACTGTTGTCCTGCTATGCTCTAGGAAACAGCAATCATGTTGCAGGCAGCAGGAATACATGTGGAAAGCCTTTGGGAGTAGCAAGCTATAGAAAGGTTGAGTTGACAGTATTTATGTTATTTTATTTTATTTTTTTGGAAGCCAGGAAGTAGAAGTGTATGAAACAGATCGAAACATTGTTCAGGATAACTGTTAATATGTGCAGCAGAATAAACAGTAGTCATATGCAAGACCAGGTATGCCAAGGAATCAACAAGGCCTATTAGAGAGAGATAGGGAAATGAAAACAGAATGGGTTTTTGCTAGTAATTCTGAAAGGTGACTTCAGAGCATATAAGGAATTCTAGAGTCTGCTGGAAGGAAGACTCTTTATGTGGGTCTTTGCAGCTTCCAAACATACAAGTGCATTTCCATGTCCCAACCCTGGGAGGTGTAGGCATAACTAAGCTCGATGTTATAAGGTAGAAAACTAGGAATGAGTTCAGTTCCTGGATCTGCTTAAGGTCTCGCTCTAGCAAGTGCAAGAAACAAAGGGATTTGGAGCCAGGTCACTTGACTCCAGTTGCTTTCCTGTAGAGCACAATGAAACTGCAGAGTGGTGTGCTATTGGTGGTTTGATGAATGAAGGGTGGGTATTATATTAAACACTGAGAAGCTAGAATTCTTGGGAATTCTGGAAAGGCCAGGGGTCTCTCTCTTTCTAAAACTTGGAAACTTTTTCTTAATACGCATGCTCTTACCTTGTCACATAATTGCACTGTTCTCTCCATATTTTAGGTTATATACATTTAGCTTTGTCGCAGGCACCTCCAGATACCATGTGATAACTCAAATAAGTACTCTTTTTCCACTTCTGTCTTCTTAGATAAATAATATTTTATTCCAGTAAAACAATGGAAATGACTAATTCCCAAAAGCAAGTCATTTACTCATCAAATGAGGGCTGTTTCCCTACAGACACATTGTACTCTTTTTTTAAAAAAAAATACTACATTGTGTGTGTGTGTGTGTGTATGTGTGTGTGTGTGTGTGTGTTGTGTGTGTGTGTGTATGAGTGTGAGTGTGTGTGTTGTGTGAGTGTGTGTGTATGTGTTGTGTGTGTGTGTGAGTGTGAGTGTGAGTGTGTGTGTGTTGTGCCATGGCATACCTATGGAGGTCAGAGGATAACTTGTGTGAGCTGGGTCTCTCCTTCTACCGCATGGGTCCCAGAGATAAAACTCATGTTATCCAATTAATGAAGAGAAGCCTTACCTGCTGAGCCGTCTCTCTCCGGGCCAGATACACTGTTATTAAATATTGTCTGTGGAATCCACGGGGTGGAATTAGGCAAGAGCCAAAAAGCTGAAACATACCATTAGAGGAAAAAAATAAAACATGTAAGCATGTTTTCTTGAGGATAAGGGGAAATAACACAAACATTAGGAAATGGAAGAGAGATGGAAAGGAGATTTCATAAGAGTAGTAATTGAGTCTTATTTAAGAGTGTCAACTTGAGCTTCATGTAGCTAATGTGACTCCAGGCTAATGGGATAATTACAGGTGGTTGAGTGTTGGAGCAGGAAAGAAGACATCACTGGCTAAAAGAGAGCTAGCTTCCTACCCAGTTGGACTCCAGGGGCTGGTATTTTAATCCTGGCTTGAGCTCCTCACTTGTCACATTGACTAGCATAAGCTCTCCCTTTTGGCAAAGATATTTTAATTACTTGATTGAAGTATAGCTTACATTTTATGAATTCACCCATTATAAAGTGTACAATCTAAAGAGTTTAACTAAATTCTACAATTGAGCAATTATCAGTCCAATCCATTTTGTTCTAGCACCCTAACAAGTTCACCTTGTTCAATCTATTTTTCCATCTCAGTTTTGGGCAGCCACTACTTTCTGTCCCTGTACATTTGCCACTTCTGAGCATTTCATATAAACAGACTTATACAAGATGTGGTGTGTGTGTGTGTCTGTTTGGCTTCTTTCAATTAGCACAATGTTTTGAATATTGACCTGTATTGAAACATGTATCTGTCCCTTGTTGTTTTTTTTTAATTACTAAATAGCATTCTTTGTATAGCTATACTCCATTTCGTTTATTCAGTTACCAATTGATGGACATTTGGATTACTTCCCAGTTTGGACTTGTGTGAATAATGCTGCTAAGAACATTCACATACAAACCTTTGTGTGGACAGATGTTTTTGATTCTTTTGGGTAGATTTCTTAGGAGTATAATGACAGGGACACATGATAAATACACACTTAATTGCTTGAGAAATTGTTCAAGTATTTTTCCAAGGTGGCTGTACCATCTTGTTTTCTGACCAGCAATGTATGGAGTTCTAGTTGGTCCATATACTTTTCGATATTTACTGCTGTCACTCATTGGTTAGACCTTCCAGCTGCTTTTAGTAGTATCTCACTGTGATTTTAATTTCCATATCCTGGTGAGTGATGATGTTAAGAATCTCCTCATAAACAGCTGGCCACTTACATGTGTATTCTTGGATGGACTGCCTATTCAAATAGTTCTTATGGCTATCTTATAGTTTACATAAGAAAGAGAAATGAAAGAATGGGAATGTGCCGGGACATAGCTTGCCCTCCCTTCTGTGAAATAGCCATCAGTTTTTGGCTCTTTTTGTATTCGTTTGGGGGGAGTGTTTGTTTATGTATTTGTTTGTTTGTTTTATTTTGCTTTGTCTTGAACCAAAGCACTGTAACACTACCCAGCATCTTCAGGGACACTGATAATCATTTAGGTGGGGCAAGACTGACTACACTGCTTGGCGTGAGATATTACAAGGTGCTTTTTTATGTATTATATCATTGAATCATCAGGTGTTCCATGAGGTAAATACTCCATTGTCTGATTTTTAACACATGAAGCTATGATTGGATAATGCACACAAAGGGGATAAAGTGATAAAATTGTACACTGGAGTCTTTTTTTTTTAATTTGGATGTTGGGGATGTAATCTAAACATTTTCCCACTGAACTGTATATCTCATCCTCCTATAACTTAGTCTTGATAGTAGGTCTTCTAATCTCCTATTCTTTCCAGTGTTGTGGCAAGTGGTCACACTTGAAGATACATTTTAAAATGTCATGCTTTAGAATTTCAGCAAAGCCCAGATCAACACCTTTAGGATATAAAGTGGGAATGCCTTTAGGGCAAGCTTTCAGGAAGCATTTCCTCCCTAACCTGATTAAAATGAATTGGCCCATTTTCCCTTGGCCCAGATGTCTGAATCTCTGTATTATAGACAACCTGATTGTAATCTGGAAACAATACAGACTCAGAACATCTGCTCAGAAAAGGAAATCCAATAGATGAGGTGGCATATTCTGAATGGAGATTATTTTAGGAAGAAAACAGTTTACTTAAGCCAACAAAACAATGTTCAATTGACAATTTGCTAAGTTGTAGGCCAAAATACTCTTAAAATTAAGTGTATAAATAAAAATATTAATATATTTAAAGTGTATTGTATCCAATTGCCCCTAGCATTTTAAGGAAATTTTATCTGAAGGAGTAGGTGAGGAATTAAGTTTTGTGTTATTCAGAGGCACATTTTAAAATATTTTATCATGTTTTCATGAATCATCAGAAATGTATAGTTCAATATTTAATGTCTGTGAAACTTACAGATTACCTTACATACTCAGTCCAACAGACACACATACAGACACATGACACACACATGCACACACATACACTTAATTAGATTAGATGCTTTGGTAGGGATGGCAACTATGGCCTTTATTACTACAACATACAAGACAAATATGAGGCATTGTTGCCTTCCCCTAGAACTCTGTAAACTATGGAGCAGTACCAAATCAACCAAAACAAAACAATGAGCTTCTAAGCACCAACTAAATCAAATAAAGAATCAATAAGAATTGTGAGACAGAAGAGATCTCTGGAAACTGATCAACTGTCCCTTCACCCATGGAGCAATCTTTCTGGCTCCAAAATAGTAAATCTTAACTGTTCGCAAGCTAAACAAAAACTCCTCCATCCTGAAATTGATTTATAATCATCCATTTGCCCCAGAGCCATGTATTAAATATCATCCATAGACTTTTTATTCCTGTGACTTTTGAAATTATTCCTCCAGAAAGCATAAGGAAGAAATGCTAAAAGATATCATTAATCGGAAAACCACCATGAAGTAGGCCCTTGTGCCCCTTATGATGGCTACTAAAACAAAACAAAACAACAAAAACCCTAAATACACAAAATATAAAGTCTTAGTGTTAATGAGGGAAGGGGAGAGTTTAAACTTTGTACACCGTTGGTAGGAAGGTAAAATGATACAACCATTCTAAGTCAGACAGTCGTTCCTCATAATGTTAACAATGACATTATGATATGATCTAGGAATCATGTTTCTGATTATTACATCAAAAAGAATCAAAGGCTAGGGGTATTTGCACATCTGTGCATATAAGAGCATCATTCCGCATAGTTAAGTAAGGTTTCCATCAGCAGATGGATGAGCACAATGTTGAACACAGTGGGGTCTTATTCAACTTAAAAAGATAGTTCTTTCACATTGCTAGAACATGGATGAATCCTGAAGGCATCACAGTAAGTCCATCACCAAATGTCAACGAATTCATTACTCCACTTGCATCTAGAATGGTTAAACCCATACAAACACAAAAGAGAATGGTGCCTTACAGGATTTTTTGAGTAGAAGAAAATAATGGGTTGTCATTTCATCTATAGAGGTGAGATTACAAGATGAAAAAGTTCTTGAGATTGGTTGTATAACACTGTGAAGATAATTAACACTACTGAAGTATACAGTTACGACAGTTAAAACAATTTTGGCACTTGCCGTCAAGCCTGACAACGGAAGTAGAGAACTAACTTCTAAAAGTTGTCATCTGAACTTTATTATCCATGTACCATAGCACATGCCCTCCCAAACACAAATAAATTTAAGTGTAACATATATTTTTAAAAGATAATGAATTTTTTATTATGTACAATGTAGCACAAATAACTTTTAAATGTGTTTCGTATTCTGAAATAACAAAACAGTACTCTAAGCCAAATGCAATTCATTTATAGACAACCTTACCATAATGTATACTATGCCTTTGTAAGAAGGCACATAGTATATGTCATTTTTTCTACTTGTATGGCCATGCATCTATGTTTCCAATGCACTATGCAACTTGCCCAATGTATTCATGAGTGCATTTTACAAAATGTTACTGTATAAACTGCTGGTAATTTAAGGTCTTACCCTTCTACCAGACATTTTATTTCAAAGAGCTACCTGTACTAATTAATGCTTATGCAAAAGAAATGTGTCTCTAAAGATAGAATGTTAGTCCTTGCAAATGCCTAAGGTTTAAGAAATCTGGCCACCTACCATCTCTCAGATATATGCTTACCAACACCCAAACTCTTCGGCCTGCTTGCAAGGTCAGCCTGGCATTTTGACAATGCTGAGAGTAGGCCATTAGATTTAGTAGTTATACCTAAGAGAGTCCCGTCTTCATTATGTATGTGATTCTAGAGCTACACAGCTTCCTTAAGCCAGCTAGTCCTTCTAATACAGAGAGCCAGCATTTCCAAGGAAGAACTTTAATGTTGTGCAAAAACACGGGAGATAGAGAGAATTCAGGTTAAAAAAAAAAAAAAGGAAAACTTGGGTTGAATGTCTTCATGTATAATTCAAAACGGAAGGTTGCTTGTAGGTTTATATATGCTGTAGTTGAGTTAAAGGACAAGGACATGGTTAAAAGCCAAGAATTTCCTCCATGAGCAGGTGAAAAACAGCTGACATGCTCCATTGTTTTTCTAAGGGCTTCAAATGGCTTTTCCAGACCTGCAACTTGTAAGCATTTTAGTAACATTTGATTAGCAGTTATGCCTTTCTGAGTCAAACCTAAAATTAGAATCTGATTTCCTGACATTGTCCCTCCCCCCAAATAAAGCCTCCAATAATTTTGTATTTCTTTCAGTGGTGGGGGGTAATAATCATCCAGCCTTGCACTTGCAGTGGTAGCACACGACTTTAATCCCAACACTGGGGAGGCAGAGGTACATAGATCTCTGTGAGGCTGAGACCAGACTGATCTACAGAGTGAGTTCTAGGACAACCAGGTCTACACAGAGAAACACTCTCAAACAAACAAACAAAATCATTCAAAAACTATTTCCCAGCCAGGCAGCAGTGGCACACATCTTTAATCTCAGCACTTGGGAGGCAGAGGCAGGTGGATTTCTGAGTTCAAGGCCAGCCTGGTCTACAGAGTGAGTTCCAGCACAGCCAGGGCTACACAGACAAACCCTATCTCGAAAAACAAAAACAACAACAATAACAAAAATCCAAACAAACAAAGATTATTTCCCCTTTCCTATTCTGAGGACTCTCAACAATACACTGTCAGAGCTGAAAAATGACTTAGGGTTCATGTGACCCAGCATCCTTTCTGGGCATTAGGAAAAACAAAGGCCCAGAGAGGTTGGTTTATTTGTTTGTTTGTTTGTTTGTTTTTAAAGAGTCCCATCAAGATGGAAATGCTGACAGAGCTGAGAATATATGACTGCTTATCTGGAGCTCATTCTGGCATACTGCGGTACCTCATTAGAATTTGATAGGCAGGAGCTGGATGTATTTGTGACTCCAGGTCAAATTTGTTTATAGTTTATTGGACCAGCAAATAACAGGGGTTTTATTTGAATGCCAGAATATGATTTCTCATAGGTAATACAATTTGTAAACTGAGTGTGAAATTTAAAACCAGAAATAAATCAGTCTCACAGCATGTAAGCATGTACAGTAAACTGTAGTCTAACATTTTGTTTTATGTGCAAGCATATAACAATTAGGCCACATGTATCCACTGAAATTACTTGGTAGTTTTGATTTGCATCAGTACTACAGCAGATTCTGAAGGGAATTTTGTTTATTAGGAATTATCTGGCTTTACTATGCATGATATATCCTATTTGTAAGTGATATAAACACTGTGGAGCTAAATGAAAATCAAAAAATAGCTGGCTTGATAGGAAAGGTTGTCTAGGGTATAATGGAAATAAAATGCATGGTGCCTGAGAATAAAGAAGTCTCTGCAGTCATGCCATCTCCTAGCTGATTAATATATTGCTATTCATGTCATTAAGGCCTCATATCATTTACTAGCTTCAAATCCTTTAGCAATCAACCAGTTAGGGTGAGAGACCTGAACCGAACTAGCATCTCATTTCATAGTTCTTTTTGGAGGTTCTTGGGGCATGGGCTAGTTACATTGCACTGTCCTGGTTTTGATAGTCAACTTGGAAGCCACTAACCCAGTGAACAACACTACTGGTTTCTGAATGCAAATACTGACGTAGGTAGAGTGTAATTACTTTAGGATAGTTAAGCAGTAGCCTTTATATGGAGAGCTTACCAAAATTACCAACAGCAGAAAAAAGAGCCAATCTCATCATCATTGAAACACTTATACTCTTGGCGTTGAAATGGTGGCTTTGTGGTTATGAAGACTTGCTACTCTTCCAGAGATCTAGGTTTGATTCCTAGCATCCACAAGGTAGTTCACAACTCCACAACTCTCAGTTCCAGAGGATCTGATGTTCTCCTCTGACCTCCCTGGCACCAGGCACACACATGAGACACATATGCATATATGCAGGCAAGACATGTATACATATAACATTAATAAATCAAAATTTTTAGAAGATTTTTGTGCCTGTCTTCATAAGAGATTGATCTGGTTTATATATATATATATATATATATATATATATATATATATATATATATATGGATGGTTTGGTTTTAGTATGCTGGCTGCATAGAAAAAGATGGGAATTGTTCTTTCTTCCTCCATTTTTATAGAAATAAATGTTATTGTTCAACAATTGGTGTAATTTTTCTTACTTAGTTAGCACCTAGGGAATTTGAATTCATGTTGAGAAGCAGAAGTAGACACTTGTCAATGTGAAGTAAATACGTGGACACCCAGAGATGTATGTTTCACCCATGGCAAGACATCTCTTCCTTCCTCTGTATTTCCTCCTATCTTTTCAGTGAGCCAATCTCCCCACAAAGCCAGGGGTTAAGGGCATAGTTTATCAGAGACGAGCCAGATCTAAAGCTTCAAGATTAACCACTATCAACAAAGAAATCTAGCATTGACTGGGGTCTGGGTCTGTTGTGTTCCCATGTATCATTTGTGAGAGGCTATGTAAAGAAGCTGGTATAATCACCATTCAGTAAATGCAGAGGCTAGTACGTGGAAACTTTAACCATGAACAATACCATGAGTAAATTTAAAGATAGGCTTTGGCAGAGTGGAGGGTTTGGTGCGTGAAAATTGCACCCCAGTTATACAAGTGCATTGACAAACTGAATATTCAAGGAACTGCTGGGAAAAACTTGATCCTCTAGAGAGAAGACTAACCATGTCCAGTTGTAAGTATTGTTTCTTTGTTATTTTCCAGTCAGCTAGCCAAAGTTATAAAAGTGTTCTATGGGTTACAAGGATGTAGTGAAACAGGGACATGAGAATAGTGGACATGTATAACTCTTTCCTATAGAGTTGGGAAGGGAAATTTCACAGAGCCGTACAGTGTTTAGGTGTGGTTCTCTAAAAGTAAGGTAATGTTTCTAAATATACAGGTTTGACCCATATAAAAATGCTAATGCCTAAATACTTCAAGCAAAGGAACACTTTTCCCAGTTGAATTAATGGAAACAAAATTTTATTCCTGACTTGTATGCTTAGGAAAAAGAAACAGACCCCAGGCTGAAGTAGGGTGAGGCAGGGGCATGTATCAGGGTAGTGAAGGACTTGGTTAGTAACACTTGCCTTCTCTAAACTCTTGTGAAGTTTAGAGAAGGTCTGACGTTACTTGTTACAAAAGTTAGCAGTTGCCACTAACCAAGGGATCTGTGTAGGCATGAAGATTTCTGCCTATGAATTTCTGGCCATTCTCTCCCTGGTGGTGGGGAGGGTATGCTTGACTCTGTACGATCACTTCAGATGATTATCTTAGAATGTAGTTGGAACTTAAGGAGTCATTACAGACAATTTTACCAATGCTTACAGTATGTATGTCATTGCCTCTTTTCAGAAATAAAAACGTTAAATAGCAGCCATCTGAGATGTTAAAGTAAGTCCTTAAATAGAGTAAGGAAAGTAGGAAATAAAGTATAATTGTATTCAATTAAATACACATGCAAGGATTCATTATAATTAAGACTCGCTGAAGTGTTTGAAAAGACAAATAGGAGGGGAAAAAAGGAAATAGTTAGATATGTTGGCAGATTGACTTAGCCAGCTCATTAGGAATAGATAAAAATGAAGACTTGGAAGGATATAAACCTAATGACTTAAGTATAAAAATCGCAAGTCCTCTTTGCACACCATGTTGGATTTGTATGTTGTCTTAGAAAGACAAACACAAAAAAGAATTTCTTTTTATATGTATTTGTCTTTGTTCTTGAGAATTTTATACCTGTATATAATTAAATACAGTCATACACATACTCGATTTCCCTTCTCCAAGTTCCAGATCAACTCTGAATTTGAACTCAGTGGTTATCAGAAAAATCTGCATTTGACCTAGTTTTAGTCCATTACATTTCCACACATACTTGGCAAAGCCTTCTGGGGAACCATATATTTCTTAATGGCAGGCTGTATGTTACCTTGCCTTTGCCTACCCATGTCCAGGCACCTTGTTGCCATCCCCTTTGCTGGTAATATTGCTGTGTTTGGCAAAGAGTTTAGAAAGGAGAACTTCCTTCCCCTCTTAGAATATTTAAGCTCATTTTTGTAGCTCTTGAGTCCCTTTGCCTCTTTTTCACCAACCTGAGTTGAATTTCCCATACTATCACCAAGGATACAGTAGACATCTAGCACTCCTCATGGAATCTAAGTCTAAAGGCCAGTCGTATGGTTGGAACATGCTGTTTCTGTTGCCAGTAATAACTTGCTGTCCTCATCTGTAAAATCAGGGAACTGGACATGGACTATGTAATCGCCCAAATCCTTTCTAAGTCAACACTCCTTGTTTATCCCCTTAGCAAGGTGTTGCATATAATACTGAGTACTTCTGTGTGTTCAAAACATCTAATAAATCCCTTTGTCCACACTAAGTGTCATCCTCTGAGAGGTAAATATGCTGTTTTTCACCCTGTTGCACCTAACTGGGGCACTCAATTTATATCTTCAAAGATAAAAAATTATCACTCTCTCCAGAATCATTAAGTGAGCACAGTGCTTGGAATGTGTTTATGTTACCCGTTATAAGGTTAAATGTTATGGGAAAAGGAAAACGGGAAAGATGTTAATTGAGTATGACTGCCAGAAATCTCAGAGGATGGTGGGGAAACCCATGTCAGAACTGGTGAAGACATTCTTCCATATTGAGCTCAGTGAAGGGAAACAAAGAAAGGTGGAGCCATAAATGTATGTTGGCTGTAATTTGTTGTGTAAGTTTTCCTTTTCCCCTCCCACACTTGCATTCTCTTATTCCTGCCATTCTATCACCACCATCATCCCCAAATCATTCTGAGGGATAGGGAAAGAGTCCAGGTAAGATACCCAGCCAAGTACTTTAGTTGCAGAAACAAGCAAAATGTGCATCTCAGAGACACCAGAGAGTGCCAACAAAACAATGGATTTACCATCATCTTCACCTACATGAACCTAACCAAACAGCATAAGAGCTGGGTCTCCTCAGTACCGAGTATACATTGGCTGGACTTAGCTACATAGTGCTCTTCCCAGAGCTTGCAGTTAAATTCTAATAAGCTTTTTGGGAAAATCAAAGGGCCTGTCTCTGGAATGGACTCATAGGTAGATCCAGGAGGAGAAATGGTTGATATGGTTTAGAATTAAATAAGAAGAAATGATAAAAGAGTTACTGTCAGAAAAGGAAATGAGTATATTTGTAATAGACGCCAATCCTATTCATACTTCAGAAAAGTAAAATTAACCCCAAGGCCAAAATATCCTAAATGAACCAGTCCTTAGCTTAGAGACTGAAAGGTGAATGTGAAGTTTGGTTTAGGCAAGTGATAAATAGCATATTTTTGTAAAGGTTAGTTTGGGCAAACGTTAAGTCAGAGATAGTTCTTAGGCTTAAAATCAACCAGGCAGCAAATATTACAGTTTAAAATCCTGCATAAGTATATATGGAATTTGCTAGACTGAAATTGGTATAATGTCTGCCAGTATCAATACATAATAGATGCAAAGTGACTGGATTTTGCTAAAAGACTGTTTAGTAGGGGATTCCAACAAGATAATGATTCATTCAGTGTCTTACTGGTTAGGCCTTATTTGAAGTGTACTGCTCATAATATACTTTTAAAGTTTTCTAAGCAAGGGCTATTGGTATAGTTCAGTGACGGAGTACATGCACAGAACCCTAAGT
>JADRCD010073258.1:0-13229 GCA_019843815.1 Montemys delectorum | reverse complement strand
TCCATCTATGGTAATTGAGAGTTTTGCTTGGTATAGTAGCCTGTGTTGGCATTTGTGTTCTCTTAAGGTCTGTATGACATCAACCCAGGGTCTTCTGGCTTTCATAATCTCTGGCAAGAAGTCTGATGTAATCCTGATAGGCCTGCCTGTATATGTTACTTGACCTTTTTCCCTCACTGCTTCTAATATTCTTTTGTTTGTTTTTGTGCATTTTGTGTTTTGACTATGATGTGGTGGGAGGAATTTCTTTTCTAGTCCCATCTATTTGGAGTTCCATAGGCTTCTTGTATGTTCATGGGCATCTCTTTCTTCAGGTTAGAAAAGTTTTCTTCTATAATTTTGTTGAAGATATTTACTGGCCCTTTAAGTTGGAGGTCTTCACTCTCTTTTATACCTATCATTCTCAGGTTTGGTCTTCTCATTGTGTCCTGGATTTGTTGGATGTTTTGGCTTAGGAACGTTTTGCTTTTTGTGTTTTCTTTGACTGTTGTGTCAATGTTTTCTATGGTATCTTCTGCACCTGAGATTCTCTCTTTGATCTCTTGTATTCTGTTAATGATGCTTGCATCTATGGTTCATGACTTCTTTCCTAGAATTTCTATCTCCAGAGTTTTCTCTCTTTGTGATTTCTTAACTGTTTCTACTTCTATTTTTTTGCTCCTGGATGGTTTTGCTCAGTTCCTTCACCTCTTTGGTTTTGCTTTCCTGTAATTCTTTAAGGGATTTTTGTATTTCCTCTTTAAGGGCTTCTACTTGTTTACTTGAGTTCTCCTGTAATTCTTTAAGGGATTTTTTTGTTTCCTCTTTAAGGGCTTGAACCTGTTTACCTGTGTTCTCCTGTATTTCTTGAGGGGAGTTATTCATGCTTTTCTTAAATTCCTACATCACCATCATGAGATATGATTTTAGATCCAAATCTTGCTTTTCTGGTGTTTTGGAGTAACCAGGACTTGCTGTGATGCCAGTACTAGGTTCTGATGAAGCCAAGTAGTCTTATTTTCTGTTAGCAAGATTTTTGTGTTTGCCTTTCACCATCTCTGATATTAGTTGTTCTTGCTGTCTCTGGCTGGAGCTTGTTCCTCCTGTATCAGCACTTCTGGGAGATCAGCTCTCCTCTGGTAAGACCTGTGTGCAGTGGGCTGTGGATCAGTCATCCTTCCTGAGTCTTGGGGTCAGAACAAACCCTGGAGACAGGCTCTTCACTTGCAGGGAAGGGGCAGAGATGGATGTGGATCTCTAGTCCCTCTAGGTGAAGAGGAAAGTAGAAAGGATCCTATGCTGGCTGCCTTGACACTTCAGAGGCCTGTGCCTCCTGGCTGGTCCCACCTTAGGAGAAGCATGGTACTTTTTAAACTTCCCAACAACAACTGAGGACCAAGAGTTTAAATACTGCAGACTATGGATGACATTTTTCATTCAAACCACCAGAAACTCTGTGTCGAACTTCCCTCTCTTCCATAAGTTTTTAGTTAGGAATTTTTTCACCACCAGACAAATAATCTATGCAAATATTATTCTCAAAGTTTCTGAGTAATCCACGATGTTTTGTTCAGAAATGAGATTTTTTTGTAGCACATTTATGAATATAAAAAGAATAAACTAAATGTTTACCTTTATTTTACAAAGACTTATGTGTTTTATTACTCACATGACTCCTTTGTAGATCTCTGTTATCCTCAACAAAATAGACTTAGGCCAAATATAAACAAAAAGAAATGCATTGAACATATATAGGATGGTAAAAGTTAAAGCACATAAATGAGTGAAGAGAATTCTTTAGAATACAGTTTGGAAATGTCAAAATTCCAGAACTGATATAAATATAACATCTATATATGGAATTGAAAAAATAAATGAAAAGGAATAATTGACTTTGCAGAACAACAAAAAACATTGTAATACTTTGATTCATGGAAATGCTTTGGAATTCATTGTCTTTATGAAATAAATATTTTCAGAACAGCATTATAACAAAACAGAACAAAATTCAAGTAAAGTTACCGGAATCTGGTAGACATTTATTATGCAGCCAGATTTGATGCTCATTTTTACTTAGGCTCCTCTATCTTCTTTCAAGTGCACTTGACTAGGCTGTTAAAACATGTCAACTTTTTACACATAGGAATAACGCTTAGGAACTTTGACTTCCTTTTGTCTGTATTTAATGAGGCAGTTCTTATCTAAGTACCTTAAGATAGATTCTAGATATGGGGAATCTGATGTCAACATAACCTTGGCATCATTATTCTCCTCATGCTGTGATCTATGCTTATATTCTTTGTATTCTTATGTCAGTACAACTATAGACTGATGTTCTACTTGTCCACTTCTGTCTGTCAGTTATTCTTATTATTTTACCACTTTAAAAAACTTCCATTTCAAGAATTTCAACTGCCAAATTGTTTTCCAGTTCTCTATTTGCCTCTGTCCCATTCTACAAGCAATAGCCTGACAGAACATCCCAGTGTTCTATGGTCCTTGTAGTTTCAGAGCCTTGGACTTAGTTTGCTACAGTATGGCATCCTTTTACTTGTCACCATATCTGCTTAATTTAATTTGACCAAAATTTCCTCATATTTTTAACTAAATGTGTGAGTCTTCTCATGGACATTTTAGGTTCATACTTTTTCGTTCAGAAAATATAATTATATGCACTTGGATACTGTTATTTCAATAACACCAGTCCCCTGTTACAATGAGGTACCTCTTAGAACATATAATATGCAGGGAGTGATAAATCTGAGTAAAATCACAGAAAATTTCAAGAAACACATCAAAATTGAAGAGCTATTAAAAATATGGTTATTTATGAGAAAGAAATGTGTCATTCAATACAAAGATAATTTATATTTTTGAAAGAAATAGGCATATTATTATGGGAAGAAAGAATGTTCTAAGACTAAATAATTTTGAATAACAGTATGCTTGACATTTTACAGAAAAGTATTTTCTGTATAAGAAACAAATGTCAGCACAATTTATACATATTCTAAGCAGGACTAACTCATGTTAATTTCAAGAACAATCTTATAGAGTTGTATAGAGTAATATCAAAAGAAAATGTCTGTATTTGAAAGAAAATGATATTCTTCATATTGTTTGAGTAGCACACACAAAAAAGGCATCCTCAAAATACCTCAGCAGTTATGCATAAATAATGTGGATATACTTTTTCTAGCTAATAAACAGGCATGTGGAGAATTACTCAGAAGGAAAAATTGTTGGCCTACAGTCCTGAGGAGTGGAATTCAGTGTCCAGAACACACACAGTGGAAGGTGAAAAATTACTTCTGCAATTCCGTTTATGATCTCCTTTTGTCTGGAGTAGCATGTAGTACATGTATACATACATATAGACATACATACATAAATACATGTATTCAAATGCATATACATTCACATTTATAAATATTTGAAAACTTAGAAAAAGAAAAAAATATATTCAACAATGAATGGAGGCACTTCCCTAATTATTCAAAACTCAAAAGTTACAGCAAGGCAATACTTAATGTTACTCCTAAATTTTTCAATTTCCCAGATTTCTGTTTCTCCTACCTTTTTAAAATTTACTATTTAGGTGAAGTGTTTGAATTCAGATTACTTGATAAAATTAGATCTTGTACCAGTAATGAATTAATAATTTCTGTGGTACTGAAATAATTTCTAGAATCTCTGCCTCTCTTGGTCATTGGATCATTAGATAATGTTTTTAAAACATATCTCTGTAAAGACTATTTTGAATGATACTGTATTTCTATGATATCTGTGTGTTTTTCTTAATTAGATTTTATAGCTACCATCACTGTTTAGACTCCTAAATAAATAAATAAACTAACTAACTAACTAACTAACTAACAAACTACTTGCCAGAGCAGAATAATTAGGTTAACATTTCTTTGCTCAAAAGTTCACTCGTAAAAGTAATTGTGATTCATAATACCATCAGTGAACCCTCTTGATGCTTAATAATTAAATCTATTTTTAGTCCTCTAATATTTTACTTTGGACTTAAATGTAATTTTAGTTAAATATAAAATATTAAAATGTAATAATTTTAATATTTAAAGGAAGAGTTTGGTCACTACATATGTGATATTTTGATTGCTTGATAATGAACATTATCATGATAAAGACTTGTACACTTATTAGCTTGTTTACAAAACTTTTGAAGAATAAAAATCTATAATATGCTTAACATTGACATTCCACATTCTGTTGCTCATCAAGATACTATTCCCCTAAGGGATTCTGGAACTACGACTACAGGATCATATTTGTCTTACTTCTCATTTCCAAATGCAGCCTACTTGCTTTATCCATTGAAATTAGAAAGCACTTCTACTGGTTAGGATCACCATTAAATTTGTAGTATGTTTATTTCTTCCTGAGAAATGTTGAATAAAGATATTAGGGGAAAGCAAGGGTAATAATGAGAAAGGAAGATTTAAGCAAATCTTCCAATCAATGTTTGAGTATTTAAGTCCAAAAATAATTTCAATTTATGTAATAAATTTGACCTTGCAAAAAGTTCAGCATGAACAGGAATAAATATGGTAGCCCATTGTGTTGAAGATAAAGAGATGGTTTCTCTAGGTCTTACTCTCAGTGCATGAAAGTTCAGTCTATATTCCACAGGATGTGGTTCTTTCACCTTTTGCCTTGTCAAACGGAATAATAAAATTCCCTGGTATATATACATATAAAAGACATAATAATAAAAAGATAAACATACTTTTAAAAATAGAAGTTTAAAAAATAACAAAATAACAGCATCTTTAGCAAAATGAAAATAATTTCTTTAATAATAACACAACAGTCACAGGGGGGAAAAAAGACCTAGGAAACTAGTTAAAAGTGAAAATACACAGTTTAGTTGCTCTTGATTTAACTTTGGTATGTGGTATCATTTTGTGATAGCCAGAAGCTGGAAAAAGAAAATATGTCCCACAACAGAAGAATGGAATACAGAAAATATGGTTCATTTATACAGTGGAATACTACTTAACTGTTAAGAATGAGGACATCATGAGCTTAGCAGGCAAATGAATAAAACTAGAAAATATCATCCTGAGTGAGATAACTCAGACCCAAAAATATATGAATGGTATATACTCACTAGTAAGTGGATATTAAAAAATAGTTCAGAATACCCAAGAACCAATCAACAGAATATAAGAAGTTTAACAAGACAAAGGACCCAAGTAAGGATGCCTCAATCCTACTTGAGAGGAAGAAGAAAGCAATCATGGGAGACAGAGGAGGGAGGGACCTGGGTATGAGAGGGTTCAGGAAGGGAAAGGGGGGAAATGGTCATGTATTCTGGGGGGAACAGGAGGGAAAATCTAAGAGCTAACAGAAAGAATTGAAACAGGAAACCGCTGGAGGTAGGAGCAGGGGGGACCCTCTAGAATATCCAAGAGACCTTTGAAGTGAGAGGTACTCAGGATTCAAAGGAAAGGAATTTATAAAAAATGCCCAACAGTGAGGAGAGATTCTTGTAGAGTTCATCAACAGTAGAAATACAGAGAGCATCAAGTAACGGGATGAGGTTGCCAACCTACAGTTAAAAATTCTGGCACAGAATTCTCCCAGTCTAAAAGAACTACAGGGATAAAAAAGAAGAAGACACAGGGGGAAAGGAGGTACAGTGATCAGCCCAAATTGGTATTCAGCTCAAGGAAAAGCTGTAAGGCCTGCCACTATTACTGATGCTATGGTGTGCTTACATACAGAAGTATGGTTGCCCTCTGAGAGCCCCAACAAGCAGCTCAAAGAGTCAGATGCAGATACTTACAGGCAAGCAATGGACAGAAGCCAGTGACCAATGAGGTTGAATTAGGGAGTAGTTAGAAGATGAGGAGCCAGTTGACCCCATAGGAAGACCAGCAGTTTCGACCAACCTGGATCCCTCAGATATTTTAGACACTGAGCCACCAACCAGGCACCATACACTAGCTGATATGAAGCCCCTGACACATAAACCACAGAAGACCACCTGGTCTGGCCTCAATGAGAAAAGATGTAGGTAACCATTGAGCAACTTGGAGCTCCAGGGAGTAAAAAGGTCTGGTGGAGTCGGGGTAGTTTGATGGGGATATCCTCTTGGAGACTGGAGAGGAAGAATGGGATGAAGAACTATCTGAGGGTGAATAGGGAGGAGGATTGTAGAAAAGATTAACAACAACAACAACAACAACAACAACAACAACAAACATCAAAAAACATTCTCCCTCATACTCTTGAATGAATTCATTATGAAGAAAGCAATAACAAATAAATATTGATAAAATGTTAACTTAGTGTAAATCTCTTCCGTGGAAAGAAGTTCTTCCTCAATGTGTAATACCCTAAAGGAGTCCTAAGAAGGATCATGATTTAAGCAAATATTTATTTCAAACCAATTATTAATAAGGGAGAAGTCCAAGAAAGCAAAGTAGAGAGACAATAAGATGTCTCTTTAAACATGCTATAAATGGGTGAATGAAATTAAGAAATAAATCAATGTGTTATAGTGCAAGAAAAGTTATAGCAATGAAATGCTATTTGAAAATAAATAATGTCATTTATCTCTGATTAGGTTGATATGTAAGATTATTACAGTTATATGAGAGGATAGAAAATTAGACTAGACATTAAAAACTGAAAGTTCCAGTGCAAAAATTAGCCACAGCAGTCAAAACAAATAAAAACAAAGAAAAGAAAAAGAAATTAATAAAAGAAAAAGAAATATAATAAAAGAAAAAGAAATATAATAAAAGAAATGGAATAAATTGAATCAAATAAATAGTTCCAAATAATGTAGTTGGTAAAGTTAAATGTCTTCATGTGGTGGTTCTATAAGGAATGTACCCAAAACAAACCAAATTTAAATCTAATGAAAGTTATACCAAGGAGTGTACAGGGAGGGATCCATGGCTCCAGATACATAGGTAGTAGAGGATGGCCTTGTCTGACATCAATGGGAGGGGATGCCCTTGGTTCTGTAGAAGTTTGATGCCCCAGCATGGGGGATGCTGGAGGGTTGGGACAGAGGAGGGTGGATGGGTGAGGAAACACCTCCATAGAGGTAAAGGGGAGGGAGGAGAGGATAGATGTGGGGCGGGAGCATTGTAGAGGAGTAACCCCGAGTTGTAAATGAATGGAATGATTGATTTAAAAAAGAAAAGAAAGTTATATGGAGTAATAAGGTGTGTGCAAATCAAAAGGAAGTACATTACCATTAATCATAGTAAATGATCTGTGATTGTGGGGTAGGAAGAAAAAAGAGAACAAGTCACAACAATGTGTGTTGAATAATATAAAAAGTCATCAGGCATGATCACTTCTACCTGTAATCTAAGGGAGTTGAGGGCTAAGGCAGAGAGATTGCTATACACATTGAATATTAATATAACATATTATATATTTAACATATTACATACATGCATAATATATGTTATATAGTTACAATAATTATTTATTCCATATATTGTGCTAAAAACTATAACATATGTTTACATATACTGTACACTATAGCACTGTACACACAATTAATGCATGATACATATAATTAATTGACAATGGATAACAGAAAATAAATAATAGATAACAGATATTACATAATATATAAGAATAGATAATAAATATATAATATTGATATACAATTGCTAATAGATAAAAATAATGGATAATGAATATAAAATTAACATAACATGGTATATGTAATCTATGATATATGATATATGATATGAAATATGTAATATAATGCTTAATATATAATATATAAAATTATGATATTATAAAATATAGAAAATATTTAATACATAATATTTGATAGGTGATATAGAAGAATGATAGTAGATGATAGATAATAGATTGTAGAAAACAGAGTATAGCCGGGCAGTGGTGGTGCACACCTTTAATCCCAGCACTTGGGAGGCAGAGGCAGGCGGATTTCTGAGTTCGAGGCCAGCCTGGTCTACAGAGTGAGTTCCAGGACAGCCAGGGCTACACAGAGAAACCCTGTCTCGAAAAACTAAATAAATAAATAAATAAATAAATAAAATAAAAGTTAACTCTTACTGTTTGTTGGATTACAGTTCAATAAAAAAGTGTTTAATAATTTAAAAAAAAAAGAAAACAGAGTATAGACAACAGATAATAGATGATCAGTATTTAATATGTAATTAATAGGTAACAGATACTAGGTTTATAACACATAACATATATATATTATGCATAATATATTCTACAATTTCATATACATAGCATTATTCTATGTATAATAAGGCAAAGTATTGTTGTACCTTTTGATATGATGTGTACTTTTCAAAGTGATAATGTTACTGTAATGAAAACATGATGAATTCTTAAACACATTATGGGACAAAGAAGACAAGCATATAATATGTACATGTCCCACTTATAAGACTAAGGCTGGTCTTTAATAACAACAAAAAGAACGGAGAGCCCACATACAAGTGGAAACTGAACAGTGTTCTACTCAATGATAACTTGGTCAAGGAAGAAATAAAGACAGAAATTAAAGACTATTTCCAACTTAATGAAAATGAAGGCGCATCATACCGAAACTTTTAGGACACAATGCAAGTAGTGATAGGAGGAAAGCTGATAGCTCTAAGTGCCTAAAAAACTAAACTAGAGGGAGCATACACTAACAGCTTGATAGCATACCTGAGAGCTCTAGAAATAAAAGAAGCAAATATACCCAAGAGGAATAGAAAGCAGGAAATAATCAAAATCAAGGCTGAAATCAACCAAATGGAAACAACAACAACAAAAAAAAAACTACTCAAATGATCAACCAAACCAGGAACTGGTTCTTTGAGAAAATCATCAAGATAGATAAACCCTTAGCCAGACTAAACAAAGGACATAAAGACAGTATCCAAATTAATAAAATCAGAACTGAAAAGGGAGACAAACAAAAGAAAACTAAGAAATTTTAAAAAATCACCAGATCCTACTACAAAAGCCTGTACTCAACAAAACTGGAAAATCTGGATGAAACAGACAATTTTCTAGATCGATACCAGGTATGAAAGTTAAGTCAGGATCAGATAAAGAACCTAAACAGTCCCATAACCCAGTCCCATAGCAGCAGTCATTAAAAATTTCTCACACAAAAGAAGCCCAGGACCAGATGGTTTAGTGCAGAATTTTATTATACCTTCAAAGGAGACCTAACATCAATTCTCTTAAAACTATTCCATAAAATATCAACAGAATAGAAACCCAATTCGTTCTGTGAAGCCATGATTATGCTTATACTGAAACCACACGAACACCCAAAAAAGAAATAGAACTTCAGACCAATTTCCCTTATGAATATCAATGTAAAAATACTCAATAAAATTCTCACAAATTGAATCTAAGAGCATATCAAAACAATCATCTATCATGATCAAGTAGGCTGTATCCCAGGAATACGTGGATGGCTCAATATACAGAAATCCATGAATGTAACCCACTATATAAACAAACTCAAAGAAATAAAACCACATGATCATCTCATTAGAGGCTGAGAAAGCATTTCACAAAATTCAACACCTCTTCATGGTAAAATTCTTGGAAAGATCATAAATTCAAGGCCCATACCTAAATATAGTAAAGGCAATATACAGCAAACCAGTAGCCAACATCAAACTAAATGGAGAGAAACGAAGCAAATCCACTAAAATCAGGGACTAGACAAGGCTGTCCACTCTCTCCCTACCTATTCAGTATAGTACTCGAAGTCCTAGCCAGAGCAATTAGACAACAAAGGGAGGTCAAAGGGATACAAATGGGAAGGGAAGAAGTCAAAATATCACTATGTGCAGATGATATAATTGTATACTTAAGTGACACCAAAAATTCCATCAGAGAACTCATAAACAGGATAAACAAATTCAAAAAAGTGGCTGGATATAAATTATCTCAAACAAATCAGTAGACTTCCTTTACTAAAAGGATAAACAGGATGAGAATACATGGAGGGACTCATGGCACCAGATGCACATGTAGCAGAGGATGGCCATGTCTGTCATCCATGGGAGAAGAGGCACTTGGTCCTGTAATGGCTCTATGCCCCAGTGTAGGGGAATGTGAGGGCTAGGAAGCTGGAGTCAGTGGATTGGTGTGCTTGGGGAGGAGGAAGAAGAAAGGTGGTTTTTGGAGGAGAAAACCAGGAAAGGGGCTAACATTTGAAATCTAAGTAAAGAAAATATCTAATAAAAAATAAAAATTAAAAAAAAATTAAGGAAACAACAACACCATTCACAATAGTCACAAATAATATCACATACCTTGGTGATAACTAAAAATGAAAGATCTGTATGACAAGAACTTCAAGTCTCTGAAAAATGAAATCGAAAATCTCAGAAGATAGAAAGATCTCCCATGTTCATGGATTGGCAGGATTAATATAGTAAAAATGACCATCTTGCTGAAAGCAATCTACTGATTCAATACAATCTCCATCAAAATTCAAACTCAATTCTTCACGGAGTTAGAAAGAGCAATTTGCAAATTCATCTGAATAACAAAAAACCTAAGATAGCAAAAACTATTTTCAACAAGTTCTGGGGCAATCACCATCCCTGAACTGACTGTACTACAGAGTAACAGCGGTAAAAACTGCATAGTATTGGTACAGAGACAGACAGGAAGATCAAAGGAATAGAATTGAAGACTCACAAATGAACCCACACACGTATGAGCACTTGATATTTGACAATGGATCTGAAACCATTCAGTGGAAAAAAGACAACATTTTTAACAAATGGTTTTGGTTCAACTGGCAGTCAACATGTAGAAGAATGCAAATTCATCCATTCTTATCTCCTTATACAAAGCTCGAGTGTAAGTGGATCAAGGACCTCCACATAAAACCAGATACCCTGAAACTAATAGAAAAGAAAGTGGGAAAGAGCCTGGAGCACATAGACACAGGGGAAATTTTCCTGAACAGAACACGAATAGCTCATGCTCTAAGATCAAGAATTGACAAATGGGACCTCATAAAATTACAAAGCTTCTGTAAGGCAAAGGACACTGTTAATTGAACAAAACAGCAACCAACAGATTGGGAAAAGATCTTTACCAATCCTATATCCAATAGAGGGCTAATATCCAATGTATACAAAGAACTCTAAAAGTTAGACTCCAGGAAATCAAATAAGTCTATTAAAATTGGGGTACAGAGCTAAGCAAACAATTCTCAACTGAGGAATCCTGAATGGCTGAGAAACACTTAAAGAAATGTTCAACATCCTTAGTCATTAGGGAAATGCAAATTATAACAACCCTGAGATTCTACCTCACACCAGTCAGAATGACTAACATCAAAAACTCAGGTTACAGCAGATGCTGGCAAGGTTGTAAAGAAAGAGGGACACTCCTTCATTACTGGTGGAATTACAAGCCAGTACAATCACTCTGGAAGTCAGTTTGGCAGTTTCTTAGGAAATTAGACATACTACTACCAGAGGACACAGCTATACCACTCCTGGGCATATACCCAGAAGATGTTCCAACTTGTAATAAGGGCACATGCTCCACTATGTTCATAGCAGCCTTATTTATAATAGCTAGAACACGGAAACAGCCCAAATGTCCCTCAACAGAGGAATGGATACAGAAAATGTCTTACATATACACAACGGAGTACTACTCAGCTATTAAAAAATGAATTTATGAAATTCTTAGGAAAATGAATGGATCTGGAGAATGTCATCTTGAGTAAGGAAACCCAGTCACAAAAGAACACACATAGTATACACTCTCTGATAAGTGGATATTAGCTCAGAAGCTCAGAATACCCAAAATACAATCCACAAACCACAAGAAACTCAAGAAGAAGGAAGACCAAAGTGTGGATGCTTAGTTCCTTCTTAGAAGGGGGCACAAAATATCCATCTAAGGAGTCACAGAATCAAATTATGGAGCAGAAACTGAAAGTAGGACAATCCAGAAATTGCTGCACCTGGGAATCCTTTCCATATTCAATCATCAAACCCAGACACTATTGTGGATGTCAGCAAGTGCTAGCTGACAGGAGCCTAATAAAGCTCTCTCCTGAAAGGCTCTGATAGTACCCGACAAATACAGAAGGAGAGACTCACAACTATCCATTGGACTGAGCATAGTGTCCTCAATAAAGGAGCTAAAGATAGGACTCATGATCTGAAGGGTTTGCAGCCCCTTAGGACAAACAACAAAATGAACTAACTAGTACCCTCAGAGCTCTCAGGGAATAAACCATCAGCCAAAGAGTACACATGGTGGGACTCATGGCTCCACCAGCATATATATAGCAGAGGATGGCCTAGTCGATCATCAATGGAAGGAGAGGTCCTTGGTCCTGTGAAGGTTTATAACCCAGTGTAGGGGAATTCCAGGGCCAGGATGTGGGAGAGGTTGGGTTGGTGAGTGGGGATAAGAGGGAAGCAATAGGGTTAGTTTTTTGTTTTTGTTTGTTGTTTTTGTTTTTGACATTTTTTCTGGAGGTAATCAGGAGAAGAGATATCATTTGAAATGTAAATAAAGAAAATATCTAATAAAAAAAGAAATTAGACTCCAGACAATCAAATAAACCTATTAAAAATGGAGTACAGAACTAAACAATGAATTCTTAGCTGTGGAATATTGAATGGCTGAGAAATACCTAAATAAATGTTCAACATCCTTAGTCGTCAGAGAAATGCACATCAAAACAGTCCTGAGATTCCACCTCACACCAGTCAGAATGGCTAAGTTCAAAAACCCAGGTGACAGCAGATACTGGTGAGGATGTGGAGAAAGAAGAATCACAAATTAGAGAACACAGAGCTTAATAAAATGAATTTGTCTTAAAGTGACAAAAGACTGTAATTATATTTAAATAAGTGGAATGTCTGTGAAGAAATATAAAGTGTGTAAGTGACAAGAAGTCCTGGAAAGAAAATTTCCTGTGATAAAAGTATGCTTTGTTTATTCGGGAAAGAGCAAGCTGTCAAAGTATCTTTGAGGGATGAGCAGGGCATTACAGAAAGGGTTCAGAAGAACAGTGAGGGCTAGCATGAAAACTTCTGGAATTTCATTCAGAAACAAGGACCACTGTAGGGATATATGTAAACAAAAAGATAAACAATATACTATTTTTCATAGTAAATGGCTTCTTTTAATTTATTTTTAAACACTAGGCTGAGACAATTTCCATGGAAACAACAGACATAAGAATTTGGAAACTCTTTTTCTGTGCATTTGGG
>JADRCD010073241.1:0-11049 GCA_019843815.1 Montemys delectorum | reverse complement strand
TGTTACTTACATTGGAACATAATTTCCACCAGTGCATATATTTTTGTTTTGTTTCATGCTGCATGTTACTTACATTGGAACATAATTTCCACCAGTGCATATATTTTTGTTTTGTTTCATGCTGCATGGCTAGTACCTGGATACAGTGCCCATGCATAGTAAGTGCTTGCATACATGAACTGAATGAATAAATGTGCTCAGAGAATAATTTGTGTCAAAGGAAGACAATGCCATGAGTTCAATTTCTAAGGATTCTCTCTCTTTCTTTTTCTCTTTCTCTGGCTTTTCAAGAGAGGGTTTCTCTGTAGAGTTAGGATTTATTCTCAGTGTCATAGAACTCATTACATAATATCCTGGGCATGGCAGTCCAAGATGTTATTCAGGCAGGGTCAGGGTCAGGGGCACAAGAGGATAGGAGCAGAAGCCAGGAGTTCGAGGTTGTCCTAGGCTATGTAGCAAGTTTGAGGTCATCACGGGTTGCATAATACTCCTTTTAAAAAGAGAGAAGGAGAAAGAAAGAAAGGAAGGAAGGAGAAAAGAAAAAAAGGAAGGAAGCAAGCAAGCAAGCAAGCAAGCAAGCAAGCAAGCAAAAGAATACTGTCGGAACAAGCCAGTAAGCAGCATCCCTCCATGGCCTCTGCATCAGCGCTGCCTTAAGGTTTCTGACATATTTGAGTTCCTTCTCTGACTTCCTTGAATGATGGACTGCTATGTGAAAGTGTAAGCCAAATGAACTCTTTCTTCCCAGTTCTCTTTGGCCATGGTGTTTCACCATAGCAACAGTTACCCTAACTGAGACCCAGAGTGAAGTCAATTCTTTTCTAGTAAAACAGTCGAAAAAGAAGAGAGAACTGGGTGGTCCATGTTGAACTTACTGACAGCTCCTTAAGCAGGAGAAGGGCATAGCTGGACAGAGAGCCTCAGGAGGAGACGGGACCAGCCAGAAGGCACAGGCCTCAGAATCTCGGCAGGGCAGCCGGGGCAGGATCCTGTCTACCTCTCTCTTCGCCTAGGAGGAGGTTCTGCAAATCCACAACCCTCTCTGCCCCTTCCCTGCAAGTGGAGAGCCTGTCTCCAGGGTTTGTGCTGACCCCAGGACTCAGGAGGGACAACTGATCCATAGCCCACTGCACATAGGTCTTACTTGAGGCGAGCTGATCTCCCAGAAGTGCTGACACAGGCTTACAGACCCACAGGAGGAACAAGCTCCAGCCAGAGACAGCAAGAACATCTAACACCAGAGATCAACAGATGGTGAAAGACAAACGCAAGAATTTTACCAACAGAAACCAAGATTACATGGCTTCATCAGAACCTAGTACTCCCACCACAGCAAGTCCTGGATATCCCAAAACACCAGAAAAGCAAGATTTGGATCTAAAATCATATCTCATGATGGCGATAGAGGAATTTAAGAAGAGTATGAATAACTTAAAGAAATACAGGAGAACACAAGTAAACAGGTTCAAGCCCTTAAAGAGGAATCACAAAAATCCCTTAAAGAATTACAGGAGAATGCAAGTAAACAAGTAGAAGCCCTTAAGGAGGAAACACAAAAATCTCTTAAAGAATTACAGGAAAAAACAAACAGGTGAAGGAATCGAACAAAACCATCCAGGACCTAAAAATGGAAGTAGAAACAGTTAAGAAATCACAAAGAGAGACAACTCTGGAGATAGAAATCCTAGGAAAGAATTCAGGAACCATAGATGCAAGTATCATCAACAGAATACAAGAGATCGAAGAGAGAATCTCAGGTGCAGAAGATAACATAGAAAACATCAACACAACAGTCAAAGAAAACTCAAAATGCAAAAAGCTCCTAATCCAAAACATCCAGGAAATCCAGGACACAATGAGAAGACCAAACCTAAAAATAATAGGTATAGAAGAGAGTGAAGACCTCTAACTTAAAGGACCAGTAAATATCTTCAACAAAATTGTAGAAGAAAACTTCCCTAACCTAAAGAAAGAGATGCCCATGAACATACAAGAAGCCTATAGAGGGCTGGAGAGATGGCTCAGTGGTTAAGAGCATTAACTGCTCTTCCACAGTCCTGAGTTCAAATCCCAGCAACCATATGGTAGCTCACAGCCATCTGCAATAAGATCTGATGCCCTCTTTTGGTGTGTCTGAGGACAGCTACAGTGTACTTACATATATAAGAAACCTATAGAACTCCAAATAGACTGGACCAGAAAAGAAATTCCTCCCACCACATAATAGTCAAAACACCAAATGCACAAAACAAAGAAAGAATATTGAAAGCAGTGAGGGAAAAAGGTCAAGTAACATATAAAGGCAGACCTATCAAAATTACCCCAGACTTCTTGCCAGAGACTATGAAAGCCGGAAGATCCTGGGTTGATGTCATACAGACCTTAAGAGAACACAAATGCCAGCCCAGGCTACTATACCCAGCTATACTACTCCTGGGCATATACCCAGAAGATGCTCCAACATGTAATAAGGACACATGCTCCACTATGTTCATAACAGCCTTATTTATAATAGCCAGAAACTAGAAACAACCAAGATGTCTCTCAACAGAGGAATGGATACAGAAAATGTGGTATATCTACACAATGGAGTACTACTCAGCTATTAAAAACAATGAATTTATGAAATTCTTGGGGAAATGGATGGACCTGGAGAATATCATCCTGAGTCAGGTAACCCAATCACAAAAGAACACACATGGTATGCATTCTCTGATAAGTGTATATTAGCCTAGGAGACTGGAATACACACAGTACAATCTACAAACCACAAGAAACTCAAGAAGAAGGAAGACCAAAGTGTGGATACTTCGTTCCTTCTTAAAAGGGGGAACAAAATACCCATGGAAGGATTTTCAGAGACAAACTATGGAGCAGAGACTGAAGGAAGAACAATCCAGAGACTGCTCCACCTGGGATTCAGTCATCAAATCCAGACACTATTGTGGATATCAGCAAGTGCTGGCTGACAGGAGCCTGATATAGCTGTCTCTGGGGATGCTCTGACAGTACCTGACTTATACAGAAGTAGAAGCTCACAACCATCCACTGGACTGAGTACAAGGTCCCCAATGAAGGAGCTAGAGAAAGGACCCAAGGAGCTGAAGGGCTTGTAGCCCCTTGGACGAACAACAATATGAACTAACTAGTACCCTCAGAGCTCCCAGAGACTAAAACTCCAACCAAAGAGTACACATTGGGGGGGACTCATGGCTCCAGCAGCATGTGTATAGCAGAGGATGGCCAAGTCAGTCATCAATGGGAGGAGAGGACTTGGCCCTGTGAAGATTCTATGCCCCAGGGTAGGGGAATACTGGGGCCAGGAAGCAGGAGAGGGTGGGGTAGTGAGCAAGGGGAGGGGAGAGGGAACAGGGGATTGTTCTAGTTTTTGTTTGTTTATTTATTTATTTATTATTTATTTTTCTTATTTTATTTTCTTTTTCTTTCTTCTTTTGGAGGGGAACCTGGGAAAGGAGATATTGTAAATAAAGAAAACATATAATAATAGTAATAAAAAGAATACTGTCAGAGAGCAGAGCTCACAGGGTGAACAATGATGTTTGAAAGGGTTGGTGAGATGGTGGCTCAGTGGGCGAAGGCACTTTATTTCAAGCCTGTGTATTTGAGTTTGATCCCCAGAGCCCGCATGGTGAAGAGAGAACCAACTCCTCCATGTTGTCCTCTGACCCCACATGTGCTCTGTGGGACATTCAGGGACACACACACACACACACACACACACACACACACACACTGGAAATGTTAAAAGCAAGGGTGGCATAGAGAGTTCCCTAGCACGAACGCGACCCTCCTCGTCCTCCAGCAATATAAAAAAAATGTATTTTCATACAGATTTCCATCCAGCGCCTGCAATAGAAGACCAGAGTGAACTAAGAAAAATGAATTCTCATAACTCAGATCTCTCTCTCAGCCACTCCACTGTAGTGGATGCTGGCGGCCGATCTTCAATGTGCTGGATTCTTTAAAACCAACTGCACGGATTTAGAAAGGCAAACTACAAGCTAGGTTTGTATTTTAAGAAGCATTTGAAAGGGTTGTGCACCAGTTCACAGAGCATCAGCCCAGACTCACAAGAGAGTCTCGCAGGTACCTGTGGACCTGGGTCTCTTTTTGGACTGTGTCTAGCTCCAGGGTGGGAGCAACTACATCCTCCCCTTGGGCCATGTTTTGATTGGCAGGATAGGGAAGGATAGTGAGGCCCATTTCCTACTCTTTCCACTTTCATGTTCTGTGACTATGCATTTTGACAGAGGTTTTCAATTTGTCCTGATTAACAATCAGACTCAATTAAACAGGATATTAAATAACTTGAGCATCCTGGATAATTGGATCTTTACTCAAATGGCCTCCAGGGTTTTTTGTTTTTTGTTTTGTTTTTGTTTTTTTAAATTACATTAAAAAATAAAACTTTTTTTATGTATACGTGTTTATTTATTCCTGCAAAGAGAGTAAAAGCATGCCACGGTGACAGCTATGTTTAGCTAGAAGAATTTACATAAGGCAGAGTTTCCGAAGTATTTTAAACAGTGACTCAGAGTTTTAAAAAGTAAACTTTCATGAGGTGGTGAGAGGCCTTGGGCAGGAAGTGCCTGCCTTGAAGAGTGAGGGCCTGGCTTTGACAATTTTGAGGGAATTTGTTGTCAAAACTTAGGCATGGGACCTCTAGCTTGTAATCCCAGCAAGGGAGGGAGGAAAAAGCCTGAGGACCCCTGGATTTGCTGGGTATCCAGCCCAGCCTAATGCTCAAGCTCCAGGCCAAGGAAAGACTCTGTCTCAAAAATTAGTTAGACCGAGTTTCTGAGGATAATACCCAACCTTGTCCTACACACACACACACACACACACACACCACAGGATAAATACATGTAAAAGGAAATCTTGTCATTTGTAGCAAAATGGATGGATCTGGAGAATGTTATATTAAGTGAGGTAAACCAGACACAGAGTAACAAATATCTTAAACACTCTTATATGTGGACTCTAAAAAGGCTGACTGCATAGATGATAGAATTGTGAACATGGCCTGGGGTGGGGGTGGGGTGCTAGGGTTTCCATCAGAGAGGAGGAAGAGTTCAAGGTTGGATTGTACAACCTCGTGACTATGGGTAGTAACTACATTAATCGATTTGTCTTCAGATTGAATCTTGGCAAATGGTCAGACTTTGCTTTTGCCTTGGGCTCCCCACCCGAGCCTCCCCGGAAGCTGGGATTTGGATTCACCTATCTGCTCCTGTGCTCCTTGGACTCCGTTTTGACTGAAGCTCTCCATGAGCACAGCTGTTCTAGACCAGCATTTATCTTGGCTTCACATCTGAGCTAAGCTTTCAGAGGCAAGTCACCAGGTCCAGCTTTATATTGTACTGTTGGGAACTGCTGTAGATTTTATGTATGCTGTTCACACAGAAAGTATGCCAGACAATGCGAAAGCTAATGAAATTAGTTAAAATCACTGAGCGTAGTGGTGCCAACCTTTAATGCTGGCACTTGGGAGGCAAAGACAAGTGGATCTCGGAGTTACAGGCCAACCTGGTCTACAGAGTGAGTTCCAGTATAACCAAGACTACACAGAGAAACTCTGTTTCAAAAATCTGATTTTTTTAGCATATTTATAAAAATATCATCCCTGATAAATTTAAACAATTACTGTCAAGTAACTTAATAAAGAAATATAAAACCAAAATGAATATATAAATTATTTGGTGAGAAATATAGTTGTGTCAACTGAATGAACAAGTATTTTATACTTCACAAAGTTTTTAAGATGAACACTCTGGGTTTTTGTGAGTAGAAAACAGAAGCTGAGGGTCAGTGGAATGGCTCAGTGGGGAAAGGGGCTTGCTGCCAAGCCTGATGACAAGAATTTGGTTCCCCAGCACTCACATGGAGGAAGGAGAGGAAGAAAATGCCGAGGGAAGAAAGGATTAACAACAACAACAACAACAACAACAACAACAACAACAAACCAAACCAACTTCCCTTCCAAATGCCTTCCTGCAGCTTTCCCGTCATCCATCTACACCTTAGACGACCTGACCTGAGCCAGGTACCCAGGGACTATTCACTGATCAATATGAATGTCTGGTGCTCATTGTGCACACACCAGGTGTTGTATCCATGGGATTGGTTAGGGATCAGGATATGAGAAAGTCCAGGAAAGGAAAGAGAAAACAGTAAAAATAGAAGCTTGCCCAACTCTCTGTGAGCATCAATTAAGACTTGTCTCTCTGATCTTGGGGTCAGATCTTGATGCTTCCCTGCAGCCCATACAAACCACAGTGCTGGCCCCACTTCTGAGCATAGAGAATATTGGTGGCAAACTTACCTCCAGTTTGGTGGCTTTCTGAATTCTGGTCTTTCTGCAGTTCCATGACACTACTTACTTTTGAGAGTCCTTGGTATTGAGTCAAAATTCAATGGACCAGTGCTCATCATTTCTCAGTTTCTTGCTAGAGGTCCTGAGACACAGGCCCAAATTGCTTGATACTTTCAGCATCTCTTGTTCTGGGGTAGAGTGGAATTGCCCAATGCAAATTGAAGAACAGACACTCATTCTTCAAAACAGCCAATAAGAACCAGCTTTGCACCAGGCATAGTAGTGCACGACTGCAATCCTAGTGCAGAGGTGGAGGCAGGAGGATTGTGAGGTTGAAGTCAATCTGGGTTACATACAAGATCCTGTCTTGGGGAAAAATAGGGGAGTCCCTCTACCAACTCAAACCAATTAGACAAAGTGCCAAAGCCTTCACTGACTGGAGAAAGATGACCCAGGGGTTGGTAGAAAGTGAAGGGAAAGGCAGGGGGAAGTAAAGCAGTTTGGTGGGAGGGGTTGAGAAGGCCAGAATGTGAATCAACCAGTCCCTTCCCAAAGGAGGCCTGCTAGGGAAAACACCAGTTGACATAGCTACTCCATAGTCTGGCTCAGGTCCCTTATGTTGTTATAAATTGGTCATGGCTTCGGTACAAGCAATGGTTCTTTAGAGCATACTTGGGAGAATTTTTGCTAATTCTGTGCAAGAGGCAAGTGTAAGAATGTTATTTTTAGTTTGTTTATAATAACTGAAAAAATCCACAAAGAGCACAAGAACTGGTGGTGGTGTACATACGGTGGGACCCTGTGAGGCTGAGAAAGTAAGTAAATCATGACTACATGCCACTGAGCAGTACTGGGTTGAGGCAAGGGGATTCTAAGTTTGAGGCTAACCTGGGCTACACGAGAGTCTTGAGAAAACAGAAAGTAAACCACAGAGTAAAGAGAGCAAATTGAGGAGACCACAGTTCCTTTGGTTTCCTCACATGATATTCAAAAGCAGGTGCTACTAGACAGGGGTCCCTAACAAATGGACTAAAAGTATAGAGGAAGGGTTAGGGTATGAGTGACCCCAGTATCAGGTCAGTGGTTTGTCCTCTTGGGAAGAGAAAGTGGGGCAGCTGAGGGCCCAAGCTAGAGGCAGTGTCCAAGGGCCAGCAGTGTCCACTCTCAGCTAAGCTGGGTGCTGTGTGCTTGGATGCTCAGCTTTTCTTTTTAATTTTTCTTTTTTTTTTTTAAGATAGAATTTTTCCTATATCCTCGGTGCAGAGATCTCTGGCCTGGCGTGAGAAGGAGAGGGCTCGAGCAGGGAGAGGGAACTGCAAGCACCGCTGGCTTGGCTTGGCTTGGCTAGCAAGCAAGGTGCAAAGGAGCTTTGATTGGACAAAGGTTTCAGGAGGGCGCTCTCTTCCCCAGGGAGTGTTATAGCTCTTACAGGACAGATGCTCTTCGATGATGTAGTAATTCTCACATCTTCATTCCTTCTGGATAGGATACTATATACAGTTTTGGGGTGGGTTGGGATATGACAGCAGGTGCTTTCTATTGGCTTGGTCTGAGGGGTTAAGGATGCCTCATTTGCTTGTGGAGGGGCTTGGGGGGAACTGTCCCTACCTGACTGATGGTCACAATCCTCTCCATGGGGTGCTGTGGTCACATGACCTGGTCAGAAGCAGGTGAGACTCCTCCTGTCCCTTCTGGGTTCCAGGGCCACTCAATCTTTCAGGTTTCCTGGCAGGGTCCATTGCCCTACATAGCCTAACATCCTTGGCTGTCCTGGAACTCACACGTAGACCAGGCTGGCCTCGAACTCACAGAGGTCTGCCTGCTTCTGCCTGTTGAGTGTTGGGTTGCCACTACTCTCAGCTTCGGATGCTTGATTTTGATTCTTCTTTAAAATGTGGATCTACGTAGGGTTATATATCTTTTTGCGTGTGATTTATTTTACAATGAAAAGTATTAAAAATAATCTCAGCTAAAGCCAGTGCTTGGTGAGACCCCAACAGAAAGGAGAGGAGTCTTGTGTGGTACCAGAAAACTTAGACCTTTGTGGACACGACGTCTTAATGATCTCACACGGTGTGTGTAGCAAGCAGCGGCAGAAGAGAGGACTTTTTTTCTCCTGAGTGCCCCTCGCTCTCCTGGGCATCATCAGCAGGAGTGCCGGGCGCGGACCTGCTGAGACCATTGCGTGTCCTTTCTAAGCCTCTTCCACACTGCGAACTACACCCCTCCCCTCGGGGCTCGTTTTCCTGAGTTGCTACCATACACTGCGTTTCTTCAAGCTTTCTCCTATGTCAAAGTAGGACGCGATCATCCCAACTTCCCAAGTTTTTCACTTCCTATTTGTGTACCAGCCTATTTGGAGTTAGAAATGTGAGAGCATTTTGGACAGCGTAGGACTCTAACAAACAGAGCCTCTGAAGCCTTGGTCGCTCCGCTCGCCCGCCCGAGTCTGATTGCCTTTTTAGGGAAAGCCGCTCATTGGCCTGCCGACGTTTACTCTAAGTTTCAATTGGTTCGCAAACACATTCTTCTTTGACAGCCCTAGCTTGAAGTGCCTGGGCTCACTTTGCTCCGAGCCAACAGTGTCAAGTCTTTAGTGTTAGGTGGTTTTCCTTATCTGACTTCCCATCAGATGACAGAATACGTGAGAAGGCCATGCCGCCCTTCCCCCAACCCCCTCCAGCCTCTGAGAATTCCTCCTGGAAGGGGAGTTGCTGGAGGGATAATGTGTGCTATACTTTATCATTTCCTCATCTCCTCATACATTTTGCATCAATTTTCATTTTGTCTTGGAGGATTAGAAATCAGCAGGAGTAAACTCAAGTCCACATTCGCTGAATGGATTAAAAGTGAACACAACACAGACTCTCGGAAAAACCAGTTCTGGAGAACAGAAGGCCTTCCTCGCATGCTCAAAGCCATTTAAAAACAAAATCTACTTAATATAATCACTTCCTGGTTGAGGAGAGGCGGAGAGACAGCAGAGAAACTGGATAAACTCACGTGTGTGGGAGTAGGCCTGGAAAAGGCAGGGAGCCTGGGCACACCGCCTAGGGGCCCTGCATGCAATTCCTCCTCTCTTTTCTTTTTTGAGCCCATACAGAGGCAGACACAGATGTTGCCCTGGGAAGGGAGGCTGGTCTGCCATCCCATTCCCCAGTTGTGTCTCTCCCACCTAACGGTCGCTGCTTGCCTTTTCCTTTGATGCTGGGCCCATCCTAGAGATGACATGCTATCTACCATTATTTTGCCCTTCTACCTAGCTTCCCACATTGGTAGAGAGTGGAGGCAAGCCATGACTGCAGATACTGTGTGGTAGTTTAGTGGGGTCTTTGGCCTTTGTGGCCTTTAGTGGGGTTTTAGTGGCCTTTGAGCCATGACAGCATCTTGGTGGCAAGTACTAGTCAGGGTGAGGAGAAGAGCCAGACTGGGAAAGCTCATTGGGTGCGGTGAGGTTGCTCAGTGCTTAACCCCTCTCTCGTGTAAGCTGGGGACAGATTCTGGGCTAAGGTAGGGGCTGGAAGAATTGGATTTTAGATTAGAGTGGCGAGGATGTATGAGTTTTCTTGTAGCTGTGATAAAACACCTACTAACCGCAACTTAATGAGGAAGTTTATGGTTTAAGGGAAGGTGTGGAGGTAGGGGCCGGAGATGTCTGGCCACATCGCCTCTGTAGTCAGAACACAGGGAGAGATGGATGCTTGAGCTTCGTTCCTTTCTGTCACTTTATTGAGTCAGACTCTACCTCATGAGGCACCAGGAGCAATGCCAGGCACATCCGGGGTGGGTCTGTGCATCTCTGCTAATCTCTGGTAATTCTTTACAGACAAGCCCAGAGATGTGTCTCTTAGGTTAGCTCTAAAGCCCACCAATCTGACAGTCAAGACAAAAGCACCACCGAGAAGCAGAAATGATGGAAGTCTTGACCCAGCGTGTGAAGTCCCTTGGGATGGCTTAGTAATAACTGCAACGGGGCCTGGCAGGGGTGCAGAGCCTGGTGGCAGGGTTCACATAGAATTGGGAGACTGCACACTTTCCACCATACCCTGGTTAAAATCAGTTCAGGAGGATCTGGGGCAGGCTAGATCTAGGCAGGACATAGAGCCACAACCTAACGCTCAGGGCAAGGTTTGGTATCCTGCACACAGCCAAAACCAAAAGCCTGCTCATCAAGCATAGTGCTTTTTTGCCTCTGGTCCCTCTCTGGCATGTTAAGCACTAGAGACTGGTATGGGGTTGATGCTCTTCAGAGACCTGCCTGGGCCTTGTCTAGGAGGGTCTCAAGGGAGCCTGGGAGGCCACACATGCTTGACTGTGTATTTATGTGAGCTGGAATTATAAAGGCAAGGGAATGAATGGGTCGTCCACTGGCAAGTAGATTAGAAAATGCTAAAGAGACAGTTTCAAGCCAGACATGGTGATGCCTGCCTGTACATTCAGTGCTTAGGGGGCAGAGGCAGAGGGACTACCTTAAACTTGAGGTCGCTCAGGGCTGTATAGTAAGACACCTGCACACACACACCAAACAAGGTTGTGTTACAGACTATAAGGCAAACTACATTACTCCGCTATTGTTTCATACAGGCACAATTTGCCTGAACCATTTAGCATAGGGAAAGGAGGTTGGAGAGACAGGAAGGGAGCTGAGAGTTTTGCATAGAGAAAAGGCAGCACGGTTTTCTGATCCCATCTCCCAGTACAGTGGGGGGGGGGGG
>JADRCD010073229.1:0-11993 GCA_019843815.1 Montemys delectorum | reverse complement strand
GTGTGTGTGTGTGTGTGTGTGTGTGTGTGTGTGTGTGTGTGTGTGTGTGTAAAAATAGTGGTGAGATTCTCTTGGATAATTAATATAATTTTTAGCACAAAGTATTTTATTAGCACTAATATCATGCCAAACACCATTCTGGAGACCACAAGAACAACCATAGGCCACAAAGACCAGCCCCTTATCTTCTTGAATCTTCCTTTCTGCCACAAGAGCTGATAAACTGTTTAGACCCACTAACAGCTGAACCTGCGAACATGGTTTCATTCTTTGCGCAAAGCAGACTCCATCAGAATGCAGGCATTGCCTGAAATACCAGTATGGGCCTTTTCTGTCACTATTTCCCACAATTCCCGGGTTGGGGGGGAGTTGCAATTCTGAACTGGCTCTTTGCATGGTAAAGCAGAAAGGTTCCTGGCTGTATGTCAGTCAGAAAGGCCCTCTACCTCACAATCCAGGCTGGCTGGCCAGGAGAGGCAGGCTGAAAACTAAGCAGTGTCTTGTTGAGGGCTGGGGTAGCCATCGGCGATATGCCAAAGGAAAGAACATTGGGATTAGAACGCTCCACAACTTAATCCTAATGCCAGAGTTTAAGCACCACCTCCACAAGGAAAGGTCCTGAGGCCTGCGTTACTCTACCCAGTTCACTATCCAAGAACGAAGGGCAAGGACCTTGGGCTGCGAGCCTCAGGGCGGTCAGGAGTGCTGGTGAGAGCCGTTCCATCTTTCACGCACAGCTGGGGTAGAGAGGGCGGCAGCCATCTAATGTAGAAGCACACAGGGTGCAGCCAGAGCCCTTACAATGTAGTCATCCCTGGGAAACTATGTCCAAGGCCTGGTGCTGGCTGCGCTTCTCCTTTAGAGTGTCCCAATGCCCTGGGGCTGGCCCCTGTGTCTTTCCTGTGAACAGGCTCTCAGGCTCAGGCCAGACTAAGTAAAGCAGAAGCCCTCCATTCTAGTGCCCAACCTTCAGGCGGGACTTGTCTCTCGGGGCCCTAGTGGCAGCCACGGTTTTGTCCTGGCAAGTACTTTTCCAGATGTGCCTCACTCCTGAACCACCCAGTGAGGCCCATGCCAGTCCGAGTTGACTGTTCACAGGATGATCCGGGGCTGTCTCATTGCTTCCTTCGGAGTTCCATAAAACTTCAATCTCCATCTCAGAAAATGATGACCAGAGCCTCAGATGCAGGTTAAGGATAGGAATCTTAGGTTGTACAGAAAAGAAACATCCCTGGGCATGGTCCGTCCGTCTTTCACTGCTTAGAAGCTTTGGTGACATGCAGAGTGGAGAATCTGAAAGGGTGGACTCAAGCTCTTGTCAGCAGAGATTTTTCTGTACAAGCCAGGCAGAGAACATAACGGCTTCACTCCCTCCAGAAGGCCCACCAGGGATAGAGTGTGGGGTAGGAGGAGACTTGGCACACCCAGAACCATCCAGCCAGCATAAGCTCACCACCAGCTTGGAAGACTTTTCCAGGTTTGCTCCGGCTTTCCTGGGTTGGAAGCAAGAACAGTGAAGCGAGAGGGAAAGACAGGATATCCCCTGATGGGCCTAAGGAAAGTGGACCCCTGTTCCTTCCTGGGCTACCCACTAGAGATCCCAGCTTTGTCTGAAAATTCCCCCAGTGGGGCATTTGATTATACCCCTCTGCTAGCTTTGAGCCAGGACTTGTCAGCCATGCCTCTCTGGCTTGTCCCAGCTCAAAACAATGGCATAGGATTACTCAAGGGCCTCTGAAGCTCAGCTTCTCTACACCAGTGCTCAGGGTCCTCACAGCCCAGTATGGCTTCATGACAGCCCCTCCCTTCCCAACTCCTATCCCCCAGCTCACCACACCTGCTGTGGCCATTCAGTGGCCATCTCTCCTCCTTCCTAGATAACCCTGCAGACCTGTCATTGTGATGGCACCCTGGACCATCCCACACTGAGCCTACAAAAGGCTGGGTCCCTAAGGAAGCTGAGCAGAGAGCTGGGCATGGTGGGAATTCTACTCCCCTATTCCTGCTCACAAGGGGAGGACACCTGCCTCTCAAAGAATCTGAAGGGAGGAACCTCCTTGTCTAAGAGGCAGCGCCTGGGCATCATGCGATCACTCTTAAATCAAAAACGGATTTAGGAGGCCCCCAGTGATTCAGCAGGGATGGAACAATTTAATAATTTTCTAGGCTTCTGTTTCCTATCCACCCTGCTCCTCCCTATCCTGACTCTCACCCCTACTTGCCTTGAGCCACAAGCCAGGCTTCTTGTCTTTGGGATGAGGGGCAATGCCACACCCATTTCTGGACAGTGGGGTTTCTATTTTAATGTTTTACCAGCAATTCTCTGTAGTGGAAGAGTCACTGGGACAGGATGAAAAAAAGTTGCCATTGGCCTGGTGGAGCCTACACGGCTTTGATCCTTATATCATGCCCAGGATTAAAAACAAAGATTCAGGAATCAGGCTGAAGTCCAAGGAGGGCCCCCTGAGAAGGCAGGGCTGCCCTAGCCTCTATTACAACCAACTCAGGGCTGGCAAAGACTTCCATGACAACGCATAGTCATAATTTCTCAAGCCCTATTCTGCACTGGGAATCCCTGATGGCCCGGGAGAGCCATATCCTCCCATGTGCAGAGGGCACTGCTGATGGTTTCTGAAATGGGCAGCCAGACCGTACCCTTGGGGAAGGCAGGGTAGGACAGGGGCTCTTCTGCTGTGTGGGGCCCTGAGAGGAAGTGTCACGTATGTAAGTGGTTAGGGAGGGCTTCCCCACTCTGGGTTCCTTCTCTGCTCTGGGCCCAGCCCTGAGGCAGTAGCTTCCTGCTCCCTGCTCCCCTGGCCTTTCTTAGACATCTCCAGTCTTTGCCTCATTAACATTATAAAACTTCAAGATAAGAGATCCAGAAACCATTTGCTCTCAAGTCCTTGGAGAAAGTGGGGCTCATAAAGGAAAGGAAACATGGTTCAGAGCTTGGGGAGAGGGTATCAGGGTAGATTCATAATAGTGTGGGGTTCTGTGTTCTTCTGAACTGCTGGCCAGACCCAGCTTCCCTTTTACAGAAGGTTACCTCCTCAGACAGCTGCATGGGACTTAAAAAGAGCTTTTCTTGAAAAATACCACAATACATGGGCATAGGAAAGGCCTGGAACCTACAGAGCAGCCTTCAACTGCCCCTCCAAACCAGCAGCGCCACCCATGGCCATCCTGTCTGCTCAGCTTCTGAGGGTTTCATAAATCCACACCAAGCAGTCCCCTACTCTTCACAATCCCCACAGATTGTGCCCAAATGTTCAGACCCAGGCTACAAAGTCGAGGCTCCAGACCTTGGCAGTGTCTTCTACAAATGCACACCCCTTCTCTGAATACCTCTGGACTGTGTCTTCTCTGATCTGGCATTGGGGTCTTGTCCTGCACCTCTCAGTCATATCTGGTTCTCTGGGATCTCCTCTGGTGATGCTGCAGGAGAATCAGAGGCTTCCAAGACCAAGGTCTGTCTGGCACTTGGGCGGGGGGTCAGGTTTGCAGCATGCAAAACCCAGTGAGCCCCTAGTGACACTGCTTGCTCTTAGGCACCAGAGCCTTGGGGACATTGCTCTGCTGAAGAATTCAGAGCCCACAAAAGTGTAGCCACCACCACCAGTCAGGATTGCCCTCAGCAACCACAACTCCTGCCCTGTGGTGCTAAACTCTGGTTAACCTCTCTAACAAGCTCCCATGACCCTCTCCACTCCAGTCCCCATTGAGAGCCCACCCAAGTTCTAACGCCAGCACATGTCACACTATAGAACAATGTCCATTCTTCCTCTCCATGACTATGCATGGGCTACATGTATGCATACACACACATGCACACACTTGTGTGCACACACGTATGTGCACATGACACATGTTTGCATAATTGAGTATACTTGAATGCAACCAGGCATAATTTATACCAACTTAACCCCTACGTGCATATATCACATGTAGGTGTCATGCATACGAATGTGTGCACATCGGAACACTTACATGGATGCATGAGTGTGCCCACAAAGAATAATGATAGCCCCTCAATGCATCAGACCCTCCACCACGCACTGTGGCCCTGCTATCAATAGCCCCGGTCCCTGTACTTCTGTCCCGTACCCATTCCAAGTGCTCCCAGTTATTGCCGCCTGTGTGACTCACAATCCAGGGACATGACTTTCCTCATCCTCTCCATGGAGCTGAATTTAATGATGTAGAGGACAAACCACAAGAAGAGGATATGGCGGCGGGACTTCCTGGAGCTGCCTTTCTTTGGGGGACACTGTTTGCTACGGGTGTGCTGGTCTCTCTTCATCTCCTGGCAGTACTCTGAACAGCCTCTGCCCATGGCCAGGAGGGGAACAGGTCCGCAGACAGGATAACTGGGGAGCATTCTCAAAGCTGAATGGAGGTAGACATCTCTCACCCATCAGCCAGCTAGTGCCAAAGTGTGTGCTAGGCTCGCTTGGAGCAAAGACAGGGCAGGGCACCTATGAGAACATACTTGTTCATGCTTTATCTCCTCAGCACCATGGAACTGTGAGCCAGGCTGGTGGGCTGAGTTCTAGGGGTGGGAAGTAGAGTGAGAAGGGCTGGTCCCTCCCCACTGCCTTGGAGACCCCTCCCCCTGTGCCCATTTGAGCATTCTATTCATGTGAAGCCAACATTCCTAGAGCCCACCCAGCCAGTAAGAGCATCTCACACAGGCAATCACTGTCTCATCAAATAAGAAAGTGATGAGAGGGATCTCTGCTGTCAACCCCGTCCGGGTCCAGCCCCCAGATCCACACACATTCTTCCTGCTTTGGGGTATTGCTCTGCTACTGTGGCCCTTGATCCTATCCAGTTACTTTCAAGGGACTCCCTGTCATCTATTCCAGAGCTCTCCAGAAGTTTAATGTTGAGCTCCTCCCCTGACTCTCAGGACCTTTGAGCATGAAAGCAGCTGGGGGCTTTGATCACACACTCCACTGCACATAGGTAAACTGAGGCGACAGGCTCAAGTGATTCCCCAAATATCATATAGAGCAGGCCACCACCTCCCTCTGCCAGGCAGAGTGACTCTGGCAGGGTACTGGGCACACCAAAAAGGACCTGCCGCTTCATGAGCCAGGAATGGCTCACCCCTCCCCCCCCCCTTTCTGATCACTATCATGGCTTAGAATGGGTGGTCACAAGTGGAGACCCGAGCCCTGGTCTGCAAGCTGTAGGGAGCCCACACTCATGAGAAAGATGGAAGAGACCAAGGCACAGATAAATGTCACTGGGAATTGGCTGGTTGGTGAGGCAGAAGCCTTAGAAGCCTTTCTGGAGGAGGCAGAGTTTGAATCCGATGATTTGGAACTGAAGGGCTATAAATACATTACCAGATGAGAAAGCCCCTTGGTGAGTCCTGTCCCCTGACTGACGTATCCTTCCTTCCCAGGCAGCCTACTCCATGGCTCTGAGTGACTCCTTTCTTCCTGTCCTAGTTACTCAGCCACCTGTTCCAGGGCTGCACGTCAAGGCCATAGTCCAAGTGTGTTCTTCACCTCTGCACGGTAGATAACAGCTCTTTAGAGCAGAATGGGGGCTCGAGGGTCTATCTTCTCAAGTTGCAGCTTCTTGGAGAGCCTCTCCAGGGCTCTGGAGCTGGTTGCCCTATCCTAATAACATCCTTCTGAGGCTGGCATGATCACCATGTCCCTGCCTGTTACTGAGGAAAGCCCATCATCACAGGGGACAGACAGCCAGTCCCTCCTGATCTGGGGGCGTCCTGCCTCATCCTTAAGATGAGTACACGGTGTATGCAGAAAGTTCCCACACTTCTCGGAACCCGACCATCCCAGAGCAAAGTCTAAGGGTCAGTCAAAACCAAGCTGATTTTGCACAGCCTGGATGGTTACCAAGAAGCCTGAGGGTGCCTGGAAGTTGCGGAGGGCAGAGAGGAACTATAACGGATATTCCTTGTGGAACTTTCACATCTGTTCTAGAAACACACATCTAAGGAGTCACCAGCACGTCTCAGCTTTTCATAGGAACGTGAGTTGCCTAGGTGCCTTCTTAAAATGCAGCCTCTGGTTCCTGAGTCTGACTGGGACTTAGAGTTCCATGTTCTAATCTGCACCCAGGGAATGCCAACTAGTCCCAGAGCTCCGCCTTGATCGATCGGCAAGGGACTGAGTTGTTAAGACTCCCAGACACAGCCAGTTGTTTACCTCATGATTGAACCCAACTTGTTGTTACTTCCATCTGAGCTGCTAGCCATTGAAGGAATGGAAAGAGCCATCCCATAGTTCTTACTTTGAGATAACCAGTGCTGCTGTCTGTTATCAGTAGAAAGTATTTTCCCTGATTCTGGCTGCCAGGGAATTGACTAAACATATCTTATAGTCAGAGACTTGAAGAGCAGACAGTGTACCCACTGGGTGTGCTATGGAGAGGGGGGGACTGGGGCTCAGTAAGGTAATATGCTAATCCCTTGTGCAAAAAGATGGTTCAGAAACGACAACATAGCACTCCTGGTGCCCACCCTTGCCAAAATCGGCATTCATGCCCAGGGGGACATCTACACACTGCAAACTGGCTTGGACCCCAGCCAGCTGAGCACCCCTGCCAATAAACAGGATGGAAAGTAGGTCTATGATGCTCCATCATATAACCTGCAGGGGATGGGTGAGACGCAGACCTGAGGACAGGAGGTGGTAACGTGGGTCTTCGGGCAGTGGAGGAACCCCACCTCTTCTCTGCAATCTGAAAAGGTTTCCTGGAGGAGGGAATATGGCAACAGATTTGTTTATATCAAGGAAGGGAGGTGGTGGTGTAGGGAGAGGAAGGTCCAAACAGAAGAAGGGATAAAGGCTGGCCTTCTAGCCAAGCCAGGCGCATACAAAGTTCCCATGAGGCCTCTTCGCTTTGGCTGGGTTTGACTTTAAGAGAGGGACTTTAGAAGAGGGACTCATTGCCCTGCTATGAGAGTCTGTGTTCTTGAACTCCAAGCAGTGGAGATCTCTGCAACCCCTTCCTCTTCTATGTACAGATAAGGAGGCCTGAGCGGGTCTGGAACACACTGATGGAGATGCTGGAAGGTGGAAAGGCTGGAGGCTCTGCTGGAGGAAGCCTATTCCTCCCACATGCCAGTCAGGGGGTCAGGGGGTGGGAGCAGAGCTGAGTGAGGAGGCAGTTCTCAGAAGTGAGTGTGAGCACAAGGTGGTAGGACAGAGAGAGAGGGAGAGAGGGAGGGATGGAGGGAGGGAGGAAGAAAGACCTAAACAGGCCCCATGCTGAGGGGCCATGGGGAACTTCTGCCTAGCCCCCATTTACATTCTTACCAGGTACACTCAAGTGACCTGAGAGGGTAACAGAGAGCAAGTCCTAAGGACTCAACTGTCCTTGGCACACACCCACCCCTTCCCAGACTCTCACGTGAAAGAGCTTTCTAGACCCTGATGGTTTTCCAGAACAGGGAACAGGAGATTATCCGAGGTGCAACCCTAAGCTGTGTGTGCTGTGGCCGGGAAGAGGGAAAGTGCTTGGCAGTTTCTGCAGTAGTTTGGAGTGGTGGGAAGCAGGCTCACAGATACCCAGGTCTAGGCTAGCTGGCTGTGACCCTCTGGGGTCTGTGGGCTGCTGATCTGTCGCTCCCCAAGCTGCTCACTGTTGGGGAGAGGGATGAATTGAAGGAAAGACCAAGTTCCCACACAATAGGGCCTGGGTGTGGAATCAGGACACCCAGATACACGAGCTCCCAGAATCTCAGGAAACCAGGGGAGATAAGAGGGGAGGGGCTGCAGGAAACTCCACCCACCCTCAGGCCAGGGAGATGTTCTGGAGCACCCACTGCTCCTGCACAGAGCAGCTGAGCAAAGAGGAAGGATGAACATCCCAAGACTTAGTTTCCATATCTGGCCCCAGGATCCCCAAGACTTCGCCCAGAGCTTGTCATGGTGGTCTCCAGTCTCATTCTCAGAAGCGGACACTGTTGGGAACAGAGGCCAGCATCAGGGCCCATCATCTGGCTCAATCTTGTTTTCTTCTCTAAACCGGAGACCAGTGCCTGGGATGGGGAGGACCAAACAACAGAAGGCATTTCTCCATGTGGCCCAGGAGCCTCCAGAGGGCAGGTCAGAGGTGTCAAAGGGAAAAATGACCCGCCAATTGAGAGGGAACTTTGGGAAGGATGGGGTCAGACTCTTCTCCAGGATTCAGCCAGGATGCATGAGATCCAGCCAGCCTCATTCTATGGAAACATCTCATATAGTCACATTTGTATCTCAGGCCCTCTCTCTAGCTCTTGAGAGCAAGGCCAACCATTGCTGAGCCCTTCTAGTTGCTTGCTCTATTCTAAGCACTCTCTGCAGTAATTACACACCAGAGGGGCTATATGTGTTCCTATTATTGCCATCGCAAGAGTAGAGAAACTGAGGCACAGTTATTTCACTTGTTTGCTTGTCTGTGTTGTGAGGCAATCTCACGCAGTGCGTGTTTACCTTGTATTTGCTTTGTAGCCAAGGACAACCTTGAATTTCTAATTCTCCTGCCTCCATCTCCCAAATGTTGGGATGACAGGTTTATGTAGTAGTGGGAGTTGAATTTAAGACTTTAATATCAATCGAGCTACAGCCCCATACCATTGTTTATAATTTAATTCAGATGACATAAATGGGAAAAAGGGACTGAGACTTACATGTACCAAGCAAATTCCAAGTTCGAAATCGAAAACACTGTGGTATCCCATCTCCCTACTTTGTCTCATAGCACACAGCCCATGATTGGTGCAGCAAGAATCCCCCAAACCCAGGATGACAACAGCAGGGGGAGACAGACGTGGGCCTCTGAACCAGCTCTCTAGGCGAGCCTGACACCAGACAAGGATATCAGAGTTCCATCCTGGGGCTTCGAGTTTGATATCTGATGGAATCTCCTGGCCCTCAGGGGTTAGACATTTTCCACAATGACCTCTGAAACTCCAAACAGTCAGAAGGGGGTGAGGGGCTTCACACTTTTGGAATATAGGTAGGGACACCAAGTGACCCCATGGGAAGAATTTGCCCAAGGCTACCAAGGGACTGAGAACCATCCTGCCTGCCTGGCTGTATCCTGCAATACTAACCTTCAGGAGCCACATAATTCTTGCCATTCTGACCAAGGTTGACAACAGTAAGGGAAACAATGGGCAGTGGGTCCAGTCATGAACAGAACCTGGACAAGACTGGGCACCTCCCCAAGCTGAGGCTCCTCCTTTGTGGTTTGCCAAGGCAGGCAAGTAGAGGGAACTTTTATCTGAGGCTGGGATGTCTTACAGACTGTTCCTGGGAGACCTGTGGCAGCCCAAGCAGCCAACAGAGGGGGCAGCTGCTCCAAGACAAGCTCGCTTGCCTAATGGGAATGACAGCAGGACTTGAATCCAGGACATGGCCCTATGCACCTGGCTCCTAGGCTGCCCCATTCTCTCCCACCTGGTCCTTTAGCCTTAGTGCTGAATTTAGTCTCTTCTCTACGGTCTACTGCCCATATTGTTGGCATCTTAAGTCTTCTGAAGATAGCCTGGAGCCCCCTCTACCCTAAAGCCTTCTGTGGGCTCCCATACTCGAAGGAAGAAGCAAACTCCTCAACCCATTTAAAGTCCTTTCTGATTCCTTTCTAACATCTTTAGCTCCCATCATCCCTAGATCCCTTCCACCTGATAGCTGTGCCCCTGCTTCTCCCAAGCCTAACCCCACCACAGTGTGTGTGGTGCGCTGTCTTGCTCCACCTAGTCATCCAAGAAGGAATTGGGCTTTCGAATGTGTAGGGCACAGGTCAGGAGATCAGTAGTGAACAACCATTCCTCAGCGCAAGGTTCCCATGCAGTGACTGTTTACACACTGTCTTCATGTAATTATTAATCATGCCCCCGTGCTTCCTGTGCCAGGGCAGGAAGGGGCAGGGCAGGGCAGGGCAAGGCTCAAAGATGGTATGGACACCAAGCGTCTCAAGCGCCTTGAAAGTGAGCGGGCCACAGGGAGGTGGCCGTGTACTGTGCTTATCACCAAGAGCTCTGAGGCTTCCTGGAGATGCTGGAGTCTGTCAGACTTCATAGACTCAGAGGACCAAATGAAAAAAAAAAGGAAAAAAAAAAAGAGAGAATAAACACTCAGGATCACCCTTATCAGAGGCCGCAGGAAAGGCAGTAGGTTTAATCTCAGAACAACCTGAACCAACGGTTTAGATGCCCAGCCCCAGTGTTCAGTGACAGGCTGTTGGTGGAGACACACTTCGGGGAGTGACAGGGCAGGGCTTCTCAAAGCATGTAGCTATAACCTTCAGCTGGATTTGTACCCGAGGAAAGAAGGAAGCTGGAAGAGCTCTGGGCCTAGGGAGGAGGAAAGAGGCACAATGCCTACGATGTGGGCTGCACATGTGTATGCGTGTGCGCTTGCATCTGTGTTCAAGGAGAGCCTGTTGACCAGGAAAAGATCTGCAGTGGTGGCAAAGAAATGAGAGCGTCATGAAAGTTCCTCAGGGACTTCCCAAGGGGCTTTGGAGCCAACCCATGTGATTGGTAGGATGTGATAGCTGCACCTGGGAGCTGGGAGACAGGACCCAGCCATACTAAGGAACACTATGGAAGGCTGCAGTAGTGACAGATTCATGGGGAAGTGAACATTGCTGCTGTGATTTTTTTTTAAGGTGGGCAGAGCTCACGTTGGGGCTGGAAAGGAGGCAAGAAGAACACAGGAAGAGGCAGGCTCGAGTATCACCTGGTGGTCTGGTCTCCAAGAGCCTGCTACTAAAGAAACGTGCCTCAGTCTCCCCATCTGCAGAGGCAGAGAAGGTCTTCAGCGACTCTCTTGGAGAAGAATGGTGCACAATAGGTATTTGTGGGACTGGGCATAGGAGAGAGAGCATGGTGAAGTCACTTGCAGGCTATGGCCACCACTCAGCCCTCCGCCTGTCTAATGGGGTCCTGAGCACTCTCTGCAATTGCTAGATCTCCTAGAAGTTTAACACAAAAGCCCTGGCCATGTTATGCCTGGCTATGCCATTTACCCACCAACACCACCACCCCCATCCTGCAGTGTGCATGAAGCAATCTTCGTTATCACACATGCTTGGCATTTTTGCCTGATAATCACACCTCTCACAGCCCCATGAGGATTAGGACATGGTTAGGGAAGAGGGAGAACTCTGGTGGGTGCAGCCAAATGCCTGCCAAGAGATTTGGCACCCAAATTTGATTGCCTCCTGTAACTTTGAGGATCCTTTGAGGGTTTGGTGTCAGGGCCCTGCACCACCTTACCCATGCATGTGCTCCTTACCTGTGACGCCCTCCCACCAGCAGCCTGCTTCTCCCCTCACCTGATAGAACTCTGAGCAAATCCCCTTTTCAAGGAAAGTGGCCCACTCTGGCCTATATGGGGTCTTCATCATCTTTTGGCTCCCAACAATGGTCCTCTGAGAACATACTCTATTCTTCCAGGATGAGGCAGATGCTGTGACTGCCATGTCTGTCTGCTCTTACTGTCCTTGAGTCTAGAATGATCAATTATTCATGTGTGCTTTAAGGCCCGGGGTAGAAGCTTGGAGAAGTTTCTTCTTTGTCTATTGGAGAGACTGGCAAGCAGCGTCTATCGAGCCCCCACGATGTGCCTGCCCTAAGTGCTTCTGTGTGTGATCTCACTTTATCTCAGAATGCTGTGAGACTGCAGCTTCACACACGAGACACAAACGCTCAGCGAGCACTTCGGGCCACATATGGGTCAGGTGGACACTGGAACAGCTTCTTCCCCTCAGACCTGCAAGTTAAGTTTGCTGTGTGTCCCTCTAGACTTCATGAGAACCACAAGCTCTCGACTGGAGCATTTCAGACTAAAACCAAACCACTTTACAATGCAGATGCTGGTTGGGTGGGGCTGAGATGGAGCCTGAATGAGAAACTGCAAGCAAGCTGCTGCTCTGAGGGCTAGCATCCAGAACCAGGGAAGGTCTGCTGTCTGCTTAGCAGAGCTGAGTGCATGCTGTGACTAGGTCTCTTCACTCTCAGCAGG
>JADRCD010073209.1:0-12012 GCA_019843815.1 Montemys delectorum | reverse complement strand
GAGGAGGAGGAGGAGGAGGAGGAGGAGGAGGAGGAGGAGGAGGAGGAACATTCTAACTACAGGAGTTAAGTTTGGTTGTTGTTGTTGTTGTTTTTCAAGACAAGGTTTCTCTGTGTAGCCCTGGCTGAGGAGTTAAGATTTTAAAAGACCTGAAAATAAAACAATTCAAAGCCTCTTCCCCCCCCCCCCCCCCCGAAAGAAAGACAATGGCAGAGGGGAAGTAGGGAGGATACTAGTCAAAGTATTCACATATTCAGATGTCAAGTTCTTTAACAAAATAGGAGTGTCAAGTCCTAGGACTAGAGCAGTCCATTAAAACACTGAGCTTGCTGGGCCTGCTGGCAAATGCTCTTAAATTAACTTCAACACTTGGAAGGCAGAAGCAGGCAGATTTCTGTGAGATCAAGGCCAGCTTGATTTACAAACTCAAGCCAAGGCTACATAGTGAGACCTTGTCTCAGGAAAAACAAAAAGGAAAATAAAGGAAGAAAGAGAGAAAGAGAAAAAAATAGATCAATCTTCTAGAGCTGGGTAGATCCTTTGGTGGTTAAGAGCATTTTTTTTTTCCTTTTCCAAAAGACCCAAGTTCACTTCCCAGCACTGACAGTATGGCTTATAACCACTTGTAAGTCCAGTTCCAGAGGACCTAAAGGCCTCTTCTGGCTCTCACAGACACCAGGCATGCATGTGTTGCACTGATACATACACAAGCAAAACACTCATAACACAGAAAATAGAAAATAAATAAAGCATGAGACTAGGATATGGACAGATATACAAATCAGAAAAGTAGAATTAGAATATACAGAGCTGGGTATGGTCATCCCTCTAACCCCAACTAGGAAGGCTAACCCAGAAGACCACTATGGCCGTAAAGCTGGTCTGAGCTACACAGTGAGTTTGAAGCAAGCCTTTGCAGCAGTGAGATCCTATCACAAAGTACACACTAGCATGCATACACTGAAAATACACTCATAAATACAAGGACTTTTGACCAAGGAAACAGGTAACTAAATGAATGTTTTTCTCCAATAAATGCTGAAGGAAAAAGCTGACACTCATGCAGAAAACATCAACTCTGTATCTTGCGCTAAACACAAAATCAATTATGTACAGATCTAAATGTGTATAATCAAAGGCTATAAAACTTATAGGGTGAAAAAAAAAATGTGAGGCAGAAATTAAGAAAAAGTTGACAAATTGCACAATTGCACAAAAGATGCCATTAAGAAAAGTTAGATGACAGACTATGGAAAACAGTTCCAAGACAGCTACCAGAGAAAAGGCATCCAGAATATATCAAGAAAATAATCCTACACAAAACAAACGATTCAAGCATACACTTCACAGATAAGATCTCAAAAGCACACTAAGAGCCATACATGTTGCTAGAAGTTAGCTCCATTAGGTATCATGAGTGAGATCCTGCTTCCATCCAACTGCTGACCACATGGGCAACTGAAGAGCCTTAGATCCACCGCTGGAAAGAGCATAAGATAATAAAACCTTTCCAGAAAACAGAAGCAGATTGTTCTATTTTAATTTTTATTTCTATTCATTTGCATGTCTGTCTGTGTAAAATGTTGTGCAGTGAGTGAGTATCCTTTGAGTCCAGAAGGCATCAATGCCCTGAAGCTGGAGTTGCAGGCAGTTGTAAGCTCCATCATAGGTCCGGTGACCCAAACTCAAGCCTTCTGTAAGAGCAGCTAGTGCTTTTTAACAGCTGAGCCATCATCTCTCCAGGCCCTAAATAATTTTCATTTTTATTTTATTTGTTTATTGTTTATCATTTATTTATTTTTTATTTTCTGAGATAGTTTCTCTGTGTAGCCCTGGCTACCCTAAAACCAGATTTATAAAACAAGCAGACCTCAAACTCAGAAATCCACCTACCTCTGCCTCCTGAGTGCTGAGACTAAAGGCAAGTGCCACCATGCTCAGTTTAGTAACTTTAAAAAACAGAAAAACTTACTTTGGAAGTGACAGTAATATTTACTCTTGACTATGACAAGTTTCAATATGTGTGTCTCTGAGCAGGTATACAAGAAAATTCATGCTTTAATACTGCAGTAGATGATGCATTTCTGCATCTATTAAGCTATAAAAATGTTTTACTCTCGACATGTGCTAGCACACTACAGCACTCATTAAAGAACATTATGAACCTTCCTGATGACCAGAATGACCATATAGCATATCATCCAAACTAGGAAGTATATACAAATCAAAGTGGGATCTAAAATTAAGTAATGGTGTTATGGCATCTACAAGCCAGGTGTATGAACTGGCATTGCCCTGGACAAGTAAGCATGCAGACTATGGGTATAACAAACAAGTAATGTAGCCTTGGTGTGATTAGATTTTTCCTGAATAGAGCAAGCCCTGAATGAAGTTCACTCCTCAGAAGGCAGCACAAGGCTGGCAGCAGGTTGTACCCATGCCCTTGCTTAACACCTGAGACAAAGGCCAGCAGGCACACTAAGGCCCCATCTCCAAGGTCATATCACTCCAGCTTTTTTGTTTGTTTGGATGAAGAAGTCAAAGAAAGTGCAAAGCAACCCCCACTCCCAATTATATCCGAATGTCGGACTGTCTTGATCCTCCCTTAATAACCTTTGCAGCCATGAACAATGAGCCCATAGAAAAGGTTGTGTCAACTTCTCTGAAGCAAAGTCCAGCAGGGTGGGGGTGGACTGGACCTAGCCCTGGGTGCAGCCCTGCACAAAGCACTTTTTACAACAGGCTGTATGGAGGGCACCTTCATCTCTCTGAGAAGTAGCACCCACAGCTTCTACAGTACTGTCTGAACATGGAGATTCACACAGTGCATTTGTGTTTTCTTCAGATGGGAGGTAACACACACTGAGTCAGTAAATAGCAATGACAGTAAAGCTGTTTCAAGAAAATAAAGAGAAGCCGAGCGGTGGTGGCGCACACCTTTAATCCCAGCACTTGGGAAGCAGAGGCAGGCGGATTTCTGAGTTCAAGGCCAGCCTGGTCTACAAAGTGAGTTCTAGGAGAGCCAAGGCTACACGAGAAACCCTGTCTCAAAACACCAAAAAAAAAAAAAAAAATAATAATAATAATAATAACAACAACAACAATAATAAAATAAAAGAGATCACACCACTTTGCTCTAAAATACTAGGCACTCTGGCACAAACAGGTACAATTTTTTTTTCACATAATTTCCTAAAAGATACCATATTTCTAGGGTCAAGGATAAGACAGACAGGACTTGGCTCTGTCACACAATAGGCACATTTATCAAAGAGCACTCAGTAAAGTAACTATTTATTAATCATAGGCACTCTAAGAAAAATTCCAATCAGATCCAAGGCCTTTCCATCTGTCAAAAACCCCTTCATAAACTATTAAAGTTTTGACTAGAGTCAAATGGCAGTCATTCAACTGTCTGCTTTTGTTTTCTCTGCCATTTGTAAAGAAAGACAAGTGCATATTAACAATAAACACACACATTTTCATACACACACAACAGTCTGTAAAAAGCTTAGATTTTGCCCATGGCAACTCTCCCGATAATCTAACTACACAGCTCAGACAAGCAGCAAGACCTCACACCCATACTACATTCCAACCCACCTGGCTGCCAGGGAGACCAGTGTCTTCTCTCTGCCTCGAGTGACTATGAAAACTGGCCTAAGCCTGGCTTGTGGGCCAGTTGTATCCCAGGCATAGGAACTGCCTTCAACAAAGCCACACACTTGGTAAACACATGGCCACCAACCTGGCACAAGACCAGGCCCTCTTCCTGCTTCTGGATTTGGAAAACACAGAATGAATTCTAATTCATGGAGTATGATTGGGGTAAGTCCCTCTGCACGGTTCTCACAAGCTCCTGCCACTGACCAAGGCAGGCCTAACTGTGGCCCCATCCTGTGCCAAGAGCAGGCTGCCTAAGGGTTATCTGGTATCATTTTTTAGGAAATTATGTGGAAAAAAATCCTGTTTGTCCCAGAGTGCCTAGTATTTTAGAGTATAGCGGTGTGATCTCTTTTTTTCCTTGGAACAGCAAATGCACCAGTGTAAAACTCCAGATACCTGAGAAGTACCTGACATCTCAGCTGAGGTATGGCATGTGGGGCTATGTCAGGTTCCCTGAAACCCTAGATAAGCACAAAAAGAGCCCCCTACCAGTGGAGAGGCAGGGGCTCCTAACTATAGGGAAACAACACTTGGCCCACAAAATTACTCAAAGGACCCTCAAATACAGCTCTGCCCACCTCAGGCCCAGGCCAACAGTCATAGGAACCAGGAAGTCTTTCCTAAGAGGAAATCTGCCAAGTATGGACAGTTTTCCTTTCTCCAAGCCAAAGTGATTGGCTAGGGATTTTGCCCAGGAAATATGAGAGGTTTAAACAAGCTGAGAAGGAAAACTTATGTTGAAATCTGGATAAAGGTCACAGTTTCTCACAACAGAACAGCCCTGCCACTCTCAGGCTGATATCTGCTGGGAACAGATGAGAAGTTCGGGGCCACCAGGAAGCCACCACTCACCCACAATACTAAAAGTACAACAGTACTGAACATTTCTTCCAACCCACTATAAAGCTCCTTTATTACTTAGCCAGCAAGGAATCTCTTAGGTATCCTTATACAGCCCAGATTGGTCTTAGATTCATAATCATTCTGCCTCAGCCTCCAGGTATATACCCTGTTCACCTCCTATTAAGCATATTTTTTTTTCTCCTGCCATCCCTGTGCAGATCGGATTCCAGATTCTTTAGGCTTTGTGCTGTTTTGATTCCAGATTCTTTAGGCTTTGTGCTGTTTGTTTATGAATTATGCATATGTATGAGGTACATGCATAGTGTACACAAGTAGAGACTAGAAAAGGGTCTGTGGTATCTTTGACAATCACTCTTCTTTGTTACTTTTGAGGTTGGTTCTCTCTTTCTCTCTGAATCTACGACTCATGTTTTCTCAGCCAGGCTGGAAGCCAGCAAGCCTCAGAGATGCTCCTGTCTCCTCTTCCTCTGAGCTGGAGTTACTGGTGTAGGTGAAATGCCAGCCTGCTCCATGGGTTCTCAGATCCAAACCTATCTTCATCATCTGTACAATGTCGAACTGCTAAACCATCTCATAGCCCTTCCTCAACATCTGAACACGAAATTATCCAGTGACACTCCAGCAGCCTTCCAGGCCTTCAGCCTCAGATGGGGGCTGCATCTACTGTTGTTGCTCCTCCTTAATTGAGATATCTAGCTTTTTGGACTGTACAGCTACTGGTTTCTCTGGGCCTCCGGCAGACCACCACTGTGGGGTATTAATTCTCTGGTCATATAACTAATATACAGATCCCTCTACAGTGATCCATGTTCCATCAGCTGTTCCTTAGAAGAACCCTGACATACATAAACTCCTAAGGAGAACTCTTAAGACAACAGGTGCTACTGTTCAGCTCTATCTACAAAGTCAGCCTCATTTGAAATCTTGTGGCATCCCAATAAATCAAACTGAGTGCTTAGTTTCAACACATTAAACTCCACTACTTTCCTGCTTAGCAGGGGGTGAGCAGAAGCGGAAACAAAAGGTGGCAATTGTTCAGAGTATGTTTGGTGCCAACCCAACACTATCTTATCCCAACACATTTACATCCCTAGACTAGTGTCCTAGGTCACAGAGTTGGCAAGATCTTCTTAACACATACCTGTAATCAAAAGACTGAGGTGAGGATATCACAAGTTCCAAGCTAGCCTGGGCTACACAGTGAGGCCATGCTTCAAAACCAAATAAACAAGGAAGATCTCCTAAAACTTATGGATACTGTTCACTTCTTCCACAGTCTTTCCTGGGTAAAAAAGAATCTTAAGCCCAACTGTAAGAACTCACTCCTCTGTGTAGACAGTAGGTTATTCTCACCTGGTTACTTCACAGAAATAGCTATAATGGCATCAGCACTGAGCCCACCAGGTAGCTCTACCACAACAGCTGTACCAGGCGGTCTTATGATCACGCACTGGCTCATGGTGGAGTGAAGGTAGCAATCAGAAGTATCAAACCATATTCTGAGGACACACCACATTAAAAGTTTTACCATGGGATTCTTTTAGAAGTCTGCTGAAGCCTACAGACCTTCTAAGAATGTCTCTAAGATAAAAATAAAATGCCTTAAATCCCAGTACTCCAAAGACTGAGGCAAGAAGAGGATGACTTCAAGACTAGCTTAGGCTACATAGAGATCCTATCTCAAAATAATAAATACTTGATATCATTACATTAAGTCAAACAGTCAAACTCTGAAAAACAAATAATTGCGCACACACACACACACACACACACACACACAAATATGAAAACAGCACCAGAACTATTTGAGAGAAGAGGCAGAAAGAAGTGGGCAGCATATATGGTCAAAGAATAGAATATACTTGAACTCAAATGTCACTGTGAAACCCATCCCTTTGAACAATAAGTATATGCTAATTAAATTTTTAAAGCAGAACTTTTAAAGAAATTAATGCCATTTAAGTAAATATTTATGTGGAGACTTGAATGACACTGTCCCACACGGGTTATAGTGTTTGAATACCAAGTGTGGTGGTGCTGTTTAGGAGGTTAGGAGGTACAGTCTTTTTTTTTTTTTAAGATTTATTAATTGTATATAAGTACATTGTAGCTGTCTTCAGACACTTTTTCTTCTTGCTCTGGCCCCACTCACTCCCTGTAGCTGTCTTCAGATACATCAAAAGAGGGTATCAGATCTCATTACGGATGGTTATGAGCTACCATGTGGTTGCTGGGATTTGAACTCAGGATCTTCAGAAGAGCAGTCAGTGCTCTTAACCACTGAGCCACCTCACCAGCCCCAGGAGGTACAGTCTTGCTGCAGGAAGCCACCCTTGAAAGTTTAAAGCCTCCTTTCTCCCTCTTTTTCTCCTCCCCTTCTCCTCCTCCCTCTCCCTCAGCTTCTTGCATTTTAAGACATGAGCTCTCAGCGTTCTGTCCCAGGCATCATGTCTTACTTACATGCCTGCCTGCCATGATGGATCCTTATCCCTCTGGAAAGGGTAAGCTAAAATAAACTCTGTTCTATAAGCTGCCACAGTCATGGTATTTTATCACAGTAAGCCATTTTACGATTGTTATGGAAGCTCATTTTAATAAATGTAGTCATATTCACAAAACCCCTTCTGGGCAACACACTTCATTCTCTACTCCCTCTCCCAAAAACAGACACAGTGTCAATCAGTGCTTTGGCAGCAATCCTGAACCAGGAGATCACATTCTATAAGGACATGGAAGTCCCACAGAAGCTCCACCAAAAAAAGGCAAGCTTCCACATTCATTTTTACTCACATTGCATTTTCTTATATTGAATCTAGATTGTACACACACACACACACACACACACACACACACACACACACACCATGAAAGCAGAATGACTATTTGAGAAAAGAAAAACTATTGAGGGAGGAGTAGCTGAAGAGCATCAAATGGTGCCCTCCAGACATATCTATGTTTTGACTCAAAAATCTATAAATAAATCTTATTGGGAAAATAGCATCTGCAGATATAATTAAGGTAACGACTATCTGAATGGGTTTTAAATTCAGCAGCAAGTACCCTTACAACATAAAAAAACATGGAACAAGAGAAAATCATGTGAAGGCAGAGAGTGGTCTGGAGTGAGAATGCCATATACCTGAGCTGCTGGAAATTAAGGCAGCAAAGAAGAGCCTCCCCTGAGGTCTTGAGGGGTGGGGCTGCCAACTCCTGACTTCTGGCCTTGTCAAATACATTTCTGTTGTTTTAAGTTGTGGGAAATTTGTTAAGGAAGCCACAGGACATTAACACAGCAGCCAAACCTAGTTCTAATATGCACTACTCTTATTTCCTAACATTACTAATAAAACAGACTCCCTTTTTATACAGACAGACAGGAGGAGGTGTTAGGACACATCAAAGGTCTACGCACAATCCATCTAAAATAATGTCAAGTAGTGCTAGTGATCAGAAACACGTGTTTACCCATTACCACTCTCCTGAAACAGAAGGAAGCGGTCTCTACTCTGCCTGCAGGATAGAAGAAGCTGGTGGTGGGAAGAAGCTGCACCTCTTCTAAGCAAAGGCGGCTGGGAGAGGGAGCCCCTCTGCAGGGAAGCCACCTTAACTACCACACATGTCCCTTCCTTGATGTGAGATGCTTTGCTAACAGTACATAGTTAGCCAGACACCGGCAATTCCTAGGACTAGGAGTAGTAACTTGCCAACTGTGACACCCAACAAGGAGAAAGACTTGCCACTACAGACTGCACCCTCACCAAAGCTCATGACAGGGAGACATTTATCATAAACTAGTAAGTAAAGCAGATACACATACAGGCACATGCACACACAGTGCCTGGTTCTATTTGGGCTTTCTCCTATCCTGCTTACTACTGACTACGGCTAGTTCTTTCATATCTCAGTTGTGAGACCTCTTCCAGAAAAGAAGAAACATTTATCCACTTTATATATTCCCTTCAGGTTTTCAATACAGAGTTTGCTACAATATAAGATTGTCAAAAAAAAAAAGTAAAATCAATTTTTTCTAAAATTTACATGGTTTTCAATTTATTTGTTTCACTTTAGAAATCTGGTAACCAGTGTGAGCCTTCCCTGCTGTCAAAAGAGTCCCATATTCTCTGAGAATAAACAAACTTTTGAATTTGCACAGACACACAGAGATAGAACTAGTGCTACCCTGCCTGCCTTGAAGCTCCCTACCCAAACATGAGGACCCTAATCCACAAAAGAGGCAGCTCCACATCCCCATACCCATGTTTAAGCGGCAGGACATATGTGCAGCTGCACTCAGAGTCAGTCAGCCCAGAGGTGAAGTATTAGGGTCTTAAGCCTCCTGGCCTCAAACTCGAGCTGGCCTAAAACAGTGTCACCAAGAATACCAATGACTAAGTGATGAGTCAACCCCACATCAGTGGAATAAAGTACCTTCAATCAAGTTCCTAAACTTACCTGTCCCCTCAAACCTAGGCAGCCTTGAAATATCATCCATTAGCTTGAGAGTCCCTAGAGATAGTGTAAGGACTCTTGAAGTTCCAAAGAGTGCTCAAGAACGACCAGACTTGGGACTACTACTCTGAAGGAGCAGAGGTCAGCTTCCTAAGCACAAGATGAGCAGAAAGAGTCCACATGGGCAGCCTCATGCGACCTCCAAGGAAAGGATAGGGTCTGCAGATAGTATCAGGAGGCCCCTCCCTCCAGACACCAGTGCATATGACACTTTGTAAAAGCAGTGGCTGACGCAAGACAATGCTAAAGCACATCAAGGGGAGCAAAGATGGGAAACAGAAAGACAGACCTTCCAGCTCTATCAGTGAAGAAGCCAGGAGCCTCTCATAGACTTATAGCACTTCTTAAATTGAGCAGAGAATGACTCTTTTTAAAGATTTTCTATTTCAGGAACAGTCTAGTAAAATGTTTTTATCTTTTTTTTTAAGATTTATTTTATTTATTTTATGTGTATGAGTACACTGTAGCTGTACAGATGGCCGTGAGCCATCATGTGTGTGGCCGCTCGCTCTGGCTTAATTCACTGTAGCTGTCTTCAGATGCACCAGAAGAGGGTGTGTGATCTCATTATGGGTGGTTGTGAGCCACTATGTGGTTGCTGGAATCCGAACTTGGGACCTTCGCAAGAGCAGTCAGTGCTCTTACCCGCTGAGCCACCTCAGCAGTCCACGTTCTTTTATCTTTAAGGTTCAACCCAACTGATATTGATTGCTCCCATAACCTAAAGGATTAAATGGTATTGCTATATGGCCTTGGGTCTGGTAAAATTGAGAACAATTTTATCTATAGCTATTGGGTTTAGATACATGTTACTCCCAAACATAAAAACTGTGATATTTCAGAAATGTAATGATATCAAAGTAGAAGAAGCTCCAGTTAGGAGCAAAATGATATAATAAATGAATTTACTGTTCTTGCTTCTGACTACCCAGTGGGTACCTATCATTCTGATACTAACAGCGACCACTTTACCAAGCGTTTATTGTATTCATTAATTTAGAGCTCCTAGAAACCCAAAGGCCTCATTCCTTGGAAGAAGAACCTACAGCTCAGTCACATGACTCACTCAAGACCATCAGCTAAGAAAGCTAACACAGGACTTCCTCTGGTTTTCAGTCTAAATTTTAAATACTATGTTTTATAATTGTTTCAAATTGACAAAGTCTCTGTATTATCTTTCAAGGACGTTCTGTATTTTTGGAGATTAAAAAAACAGAAGAGATCTGAGTGTAGAGGCACAAGCCTGTAATGCCAGCAACTGGAAGGTAGACGGGCAAGAAGATTGAGACTTCAAGGTCATCTTCTTCTGTATAACAAGTTTGAGGCCAGCCTAAGCTACATAAGACTGCCTCAGAAAGGGAAGCAGTGCAGGCTGGAGAGATGGCTCAGTGGGTAAGAGCACCGGCTGCTCTTGCAGAGGACACAAGTTCTGTTCCCAGCACCCACAATCATCATTATTCCAGTTCCAGGGAAGCCAATGCCCTCTTCTGGTACACATATAAATACTCGTATACAGAAATGAATGATCTTTTGTTTTAAAAAAAAAAAGGGGGGTGAGTGGGGAGAAAAAGAAAAGAAGAAAGAGAGAAATGTGGCAGTTACCTAGGCTCTTCATCTGGGGAAGGAAACCTACATGCTAAGCAGTCAAAGGCAGATCTTGGGCTCCTCTGGAGATCACTCTGGTTTTACTTCCAATCCTCCACAAGAATATAAGTTTAATAAAAAGAATTCGCCTTTAATCCCAGCATTTGGGAGGCAGAGGCGGGCGGATTTCTGAGTTCGAGGCCAGCCTGGTCTACAGAGTGATTTCCAGGACAGCCAGGGCTACACAGAGAAACCCTGTCTCGAAAAAACCAAAAAAAAAAAAAAAAAAAAAAAAAAAAAAAGAGTACTCAGGTCCTTTTACATGTCTTTTCTGTTTAGTTCTCTCTTGGCCCTTATTCTTGGCCCTTTTTGCTGCTGTGTAATTTTGATTGACACTGTATAGTAGAAGTTGTCAGGATAACTTTAGGCTTTCTTTCCTCCCTCCTTTCTTTCTTTCTCTCTCTCTCTCTCTCTCTCCTTCTCCCTCCCCCCTCTCTTTCTTTCTCTCTTTCTTCCTTTCTTTCTTTCTTTTTGAAAAGATTTGTTTCTTTGAACCTTGGAGGCAGAAGTTAGAGCAGATCTGCTGAAATCCAGACTAAGGTACAAGCAGTTTGAGGATTGTCTTCATCGTTGTTATATTGCTGTGAAGAGACAATGACCAAGGCAACTCTTAGGAAAGAAAGTGTTTAATTGGGAATGTGTTCACAGTTTCAGAGGCTTAGTCCATTATCATAATGGCAGGGGACATGGTTGCACACAAGGCACTGAAGCAGTAGCTGAGAGCTACATCCTGATCCACAGTTAAGAAAGAGAGAGGAGTGGGTGAGGGGAGGGAAGAGAGAGAAAATGCACATGGGCTTTTGAAATTTTCAAAGCCCACTCTCATACTCTTTCTCCATCAAGGCCACACCTACTCCAACAAGGCCATATCTCCTAGTCCTTGTAATCCTTTCCAACAGTTTATTCCCCAAGTGACTAAGCATTCAAATAGATGAGTCTCTGGGCATTCTCATTCAGACCACCAAAAGGATGGTTTTACTTCCTCTGCTTGCTGGTGTTCACTTGAGATTCAGTGGTGTGTTCACACGAGTCACTTCATGGGTTCCTATGTCTAACCCAGCTTGAGAATGTATACCACTCTAATTGACTTCTTGGCCCCTAGTAAGTGTTTGTCATTGTATTAATTTTCTCCATGTCTTGTCAGTCCATGCTCAAGTCATCTTGTAGCTTTGTTTCTATCTGCTTGATGAGTTATAGACTCTGTCTATAAGTTGTTTGGGAACTTTGTTTGGTCACTGACTCAGCAGGTGATTTTTGGGGGCTTTCCTGGCACATATATTTGAGGTCTAAAGGTCAGTTGACAAGGAGAGGAATTTTTTTTTTTTTTTT
>JADRCD010073206.1:0-13093 GCA_019843815.1 Montemys delectorum | reverse complement strand
CAGGTTTTTTTGAACTGTCCTCCCTAAGATGGACATTTACGGTGAAGACTTTCAAAAACTTGTATTTTAGTATAAATTTATTCTTTCTTAAACGTCAATTATATTTTGTCATAAAAAAATCACAGGCTGTGCACGCCTTTAATTCCAGCACTGCCTCTCAGGAGGCAGAGGCAGGTGAATCTTCGTGAGTTCGAGGATAGCCTGGTTTACACAGTGATTTCCAGGACAGCCAGTGTTACAGAAAGAGTCTCTGACCTAAAAAATAATCACTAAAATCAGAAATCTACAAAATCAAGGCTTCAAGAAACATTACTATTCACAGAATAATGCTAATGAAATCTCTGACTTGTGCTACTCATTTCAAAGTTTCTTGCAGCTGCAGTGTTTGAGGCACAATAGTAAGGGCTGCAAAAAAACAAAAACAAAAAAACAAAACAAAAAAACCCCCGAGACCATGGCTTCTGCCTTCCAGTGCTGTATCCCAGCGCTGGTATTGCCAGTTTCTAGCTATATGATAGTAAGCATGTCACTTAACTCCACTTAACTGCCTGTTCCTCTCCACTCCCCCATTGTGAAATTAGGGTAATAAAATCTAATTGTTAAATACTGAGGAGAATTATGTCACTAAGCACAGAGGAAGGATGGACGCTGAACTCATTGATTTGTTGGCTCAGCAATGTTATCAGAGACCTGGCTCTTCTGGGTTTCCTATGGCATTGTGGGTTTTCCTTATGGTTTCAAGATGACTGCTGTAACAGTATGTTTTTATTCATTAGAGGAGGAGGAGAGGATAAGATTCCCAAGCTTGGAGTATGTTTTTTCTCCAGGTCTGATCTGACCAGTATGGGTCAGGTGTCCGTCCCAAGCCTCATAGCAGTTGCCAGGGAATGCTGGTCTCTGGTTAGCTTAGGCTAACAGGATCACTGCTTAAACATAGGGAAAAAGAATGGTTTCATGAACACAGTAGGGTTCTTTAGGAAGCAAAAGGTGTAATGGAAACTGGTCTGCAATCAACAATGCCCATGTCAGGTATGTTCAGATAAGTTTTTGCAAGTGTACACTGACTTTGGCTCTTTGAAAATCTTTCATGATCCTGATACATTTAATTTATTGATGGACATGAAAGATTAGCATAGGTTTATGACTCAGATAAAAACTGCGATTGTAAAACAGTGGTTCTCAGCTGCCTGGTACCACCCTCTTTGGGGATGTTTTGGAAATTCCAGGGGTTGTTCTTTGTGTCTTTAGTTGTGTTGAACATTTATTTTATTTTTTATTTTATGTGTATTAGTGTTTTGCCTGCATGTATATCTGTGTACCACATACTTGCCTGGTACCCACAGAGGCCAGAAGATGGGAATATGATCCCCTGGATCTGGAGTTACAAATGTTTGTCAGATATCATGTGGGTGCTAGGAATGGAACCTGGGTCCACTTCTGTCAACACCGGGCCCCTATCTGGCGGAGACCCTTTCAGGCCCAGTGCATAATCTCTGTGAGTTCACACACGTGTCTATCATGCTGTATTTAGAAGGCCTTGTTTCCCTGGGGTCTCCATTCCTGTTGGCCCTTACAAACTTTCCTCCTCCTTTTCTACAGGATTCTCTGAGCCCTGAGGGGAGGGATTTGATGGAGACGTCCCATTTAGGACTGACTGTTCTAAGATCTGTCCCTTTCTGTGTATTGTCTAGTTGTGGGTCTCTATATTTGTCCCCATCCATCTGCTGCAGGACGAAGCTTCTTTGATGATGGTTGAGCAAGACACTGATCTATGAGTATAGCAGAATGGCATTGGGAGTCTTTTTATTGCTACGTTCTTTAGCAGAACAGTAGTATTTGGATTTCTGCTAGGTTCATGGGCCTATCAAGTCTCAGGTTTTTGGGCAGCTGGGCAGTGTCAGATATGGGTTCTATCTCATGGTACGGGCCTTAGTTCTAATTAAATATTGGTTGGTGACTCCCACAACTTTTGTGTCACTATTGCACCATCCTGTCTTGCAGGCAGGTCACCATTATAGATCACAGAGTTTGTAGCTGGGTTTCTCCTCTGGTAGTGTACACAGTGCCTTCCAGTATTACGTTAAATATAAAACTCAAATAATGTGTGTCAGTGAATGACGAGTTTTATTTGAGGATAGTAAGAATGATACCAAGTATTAGCAGTTGAGAGTCACAGCCCATCAGACTTTAATGTGCATGTGACTCTTCTTAAAATCTAGATTGGGATAGGACCTCAGATTTTTCCATTTTTTTTTTGAGCATCTCCATGTCATTGATGTTGCTAGTCATCACACTCTGAATGGTTAAGAATTTATTTAGTAAGATCCTTAGTGAATGCACTCTTGTTTTTTGAGGTCAATGGATTTATGAATGGGTAGGATTTGGAAGAAGTATGAACCAGGAGCAAAAGTGCTTTGCAAAAGTTCTGCTGAGAGTTTCACTATCACAAGTCTTTGCTTGGAGGGGACAGAACAAATGATAGGGCTGGTTTGGCTTTGGGAATTGACAGCTAGGGGAGATGAGGACTGGAAGGTACAAGAGTTGATAGTATAGGTGTTGGTAGTACAATGTATGTAGCTTATTGAGGGCATATTTAATGTTTAAACTCTGACCACTATTTTCTTTTAAGAATTGTATTATTTATTTATGTGTGTTTATGTATTGTGCCCAAGGAGGTCGAAGAAGTGTTGGCTCCCTGAAGCTGGAGTTTCAGATATTTGTGAGCTGACTGATGTGGGTGCTGGGAATTGGACTGGGGTCCTCTGTAAGAAAAATATATACTCTTAATCACTCAGCCATTTCTCTAGCTCTGTGACCACTGTTTTGAGTTGGCTATTCATATTCAGGGCAGTAGGGGACTTTTTAGTGGATTTTTAAAAAATCACATTTGAAAAGCGTGCCAGAATTTAGATTCTGTTATTGAAAGCAGTTCTTCTTTACGCTGTAGTAGGAAGTTTCAGTACTGAATATGTACATTCTCCATGTGTGATACTAGATTTTATTCATTCCACAGATTTTTATCACTATCTGGCTATGGCCTGAGCATAGTTAATGTTCTGCGGAATACAAGTACAACGACTGAGTTCTTATCTGGAAGGAGTTCCCAAATCAAGGCAGCCACCATGGTTATTTAAGATATAGTTGGAGGGCCTATCACATAGTTCAGTTTTACTTTAGAAATTAATTTTATTTTGTGTTTCGTTTGTATGTATGTCCTAGTGAATGCCATGTGTGTGCTGGTACCTTGGAGGCTAGACGAGGCCTCTGGGTCCCTTAGAACTGGATTAGAGGTAGTTGTGAGCTGCTTGACATAGGTGCTGGGAACCAACAACTGAGCTTGAGTCCTGTAGAAGAGCAGCAAGCACTGTTTATTGCTAAGTCATCTTTCCAGTCCCCAAGATTTATTTGTCGGGTGGAGTCCAGTGATCTCTAGGTTTTCAGTACTTCTAGGTAATTGTAAAATTTTGATTTAAGTCTTACATGTGGCTATTGGTACAGATGTAACAAGTATATTATAATAAAATGGGTCTCAACCTAGAGTGCATGTTCGAGTCATCTGGGAAGCTTAGTGGACATTTTTATGACTGGTAGGAAGGACTCTAGACTAATGACATTAGAATCTCTAAAGGAAGACTCTAGGTCCAGTTTGTGGAACATTCACACAACTTTGAGAATAAACATAGAGCATCAGCAGTGGATTATCAGACTCAATAAAGAACATGTTTGCTCTGACCTTTGATGTTAACCAGACAAGGTTGAATGGGTTTTCTAAATGATAAAGAAAATGCTCACACAAAGGCAGTGGAGAGCTGGCATGATGGTGCACACCTTTTATCCTAGTACCCAGGAGGCAGAGGCAGGCCGATCTCTGTTAGAGGCCAGCTTGGTCTGTGTGGTGAGTTCCAGGACAGCCAGGGCTGTGTAGAGAGACCCTGTATCACAAAAAGTAATTGGAGACTTGTGTTCAATGTTAGGACCTTGAACAACTCCATGTTACAACAGAAGGAAACTAACATTCTCCTTACCTACAGTAATAATAAAAATAAATCTTAGAGATGTATTTTAGAACTTTTGCTAAGTTTTCCCCTAGTTTATGTTAGTTTTATTGTAGTTTTTAGTATGCCAAAAGCCGTTAAGGGAATATTAAGCTGTATTTTACTCTGCACTATAGTGTACTTATATGTTGAGTGATTTTTCTTTAAAACTCACCTGAACTAGTTACCTGTCTTCCGACTTCTTTTGAGAATTCTTCATGCCATGTAGTATATTTTTATTCAGAGCTCATACTAGTTCCCACTTAAAACTTATTTATTGGTCTTTGTTTTGTGAAGATGAGGAACCCTCTGTGGGTGCTAGAGAGATTCAGAAGTTCTTGTTCATTGTTTTAATTGGATAGCATACTCAGTGGATTGCAATTCAGATATGTATATTCATATTCAACACTTTTAATGGAATTAGCAAAGGATCTCTTTCTCATATTCCAAAAATGTCAGTCCTTGTGAAATAGCAGCTTGTATTCTGTGCTGGCTGAAATGAATCTCTTTTCACATTGGAGGGGCTGCTTCGTGTATCGTATTATGACATAGAATAGATGGATAAGTAAGCACAGAGTAATACAGGGCTCTGGCAACTCTCTGAAACTGCATGAATAACTGATGCCACCTAGAAAATATTGCCTCTGAACTTGTTTTTAGGATCTGCTCAGAGCTCCTGTTAAGGTTGCTATGTAAAGCTCCAATATTATTTATCTTGTCTTTATTCCTTTTTAAACAAAGGTTTTCACCATAAATCCAAATTGTCATCAACTAATTGAATCTTAGATATGATTTTTACTTGAAAATATTCCTAGTTTTCTTTAAAGCACATAAAGCATAGAAATACCTCATTAGGGTTCGGAGTACTGTATAGGTGCTGTATTTGGGAGATGAAAGCTAGGTTAGGAAGGTTTTACATTGATAACATAGTGCTTCCTATTAAATAATGTATAGTTTTAGTTATGTAGGTTCATTTGGGAGCAAGCCTTGAAGTAAAGGAATATTCCTCTACAACTTTCCCTTCTTATATTACCTTACCTTCTAAAGGACTGAGCAGATTTTATGACACTATTCAGAGGGAGAGAGAGAAGCCTTTCTGGAGTTTTGGGCATTCAGCAATCAATTTCTAACTGGATGAGGAAGTTCAGAATACATTTGGAACCCAGTTAATTATGTGCATTCCAGGACAGCTGAGTGGGTAACTCAGAACCCGCCTGGGTGAACAACAATCACACTCTTGGCCAGGGGAATCTTCCCTGTTTATTATATGTTTGTTACTTTTCTATGTATATTTTATATGATCAGATAGCTATTTTTACAGTTAAAAAATAAAAGTTCTAGAAGAAATATAATCTCTTGGCTTTATTGGCCTAGTTTTGCAGTGACATTTGTACCCTCCATCCAGAAAATAAAACGGTTTTCTGTGAGGAAAAGATATTAATTTTTTCAAGCCTCAGTTTTGCTTATATTTTAAGATTATATAGATACAGAAGAACTAGGAAATATCAGCTACTTTGGTACAAGCTACAGGATCGAAAAGCTCATAAATTCTGTTTGCAGTAGCAGAAGGTAGTTTTTCTTCTCTTTTTCTTTTTTTCTCTTTTTTGGTTTCGTTTGCTCATTTGTTTGTTTAGGCAGGGTCTTAAATAGCTCAGAGTATCTTCAAAGTTACTCTTCAAGCTTGCTGCATAGCCATGACTGTTCTTGAACTCATTTTCCCTCCAAGTTCTTTAATTGATTTTATTTTTTATATAAAAAGTTCAGTAAAAATTGGATAAAGCAAAGTGATCTTAAGCAGTAAATCAATCTTATCAACATAACATAAGGCTGGCCAAAACCACAAGGCAGCCTGCTTTGGAATATTTACATGATAACAAATTAAACCTTGCAGGAGAATTTATACTATCCTTACAAAGTCTTTCCATGATTCCAGCACATAGATGCTAACAGCAAACAAAAACTGAACAACACTCAGGAAAACCAAACAAATTATTGTTAATATATTCACATATACATTAAAATGTAATACATATCATCAGGGTAAAGGATCTTGAGGGAGGGTTCACATGAGTTTGTGTGCTGACGGCACCACCAAGGGGGAGATCCAGTTTTGAGAATGAGGTCCTGTGGCCAAGGTCTTCCCTAGGCTACTGCCTCTGATGGCCTGTAACTGTTACACCAACAACTCACAACTAGGGGTCATTTATAGACAGAGCTCACTTTTGCAGCTTCCAGTCGACACTTGCAAGTTTGAACTGCTCCGGATGGTGGGTCATACCATTCGGAGCACAGCCCTGGCCGTGGGGTAGAGCAGAAGCCACAGGATTCATCCTTTCCACTCATACTCCACTCTGGCCTCATGTCACTCTAGTTCAGTGTCCTCTTTAGGTTTGTAAACAGCCCCGAACTTCTGCATGTACTTCTTGATGTACTCCTTGGTTTTGTGTTTCACATTCTCATTGCACTCCAGATCCTCGGGATTCTTACAGTACTTCAGCTCCTTATTCATAACTCCGCCAGTCAGCTTTCGAGCAAGGTGCTTGAAATCTTCAGTGGTAGTGATCCTGCCCAGCTTGCAGTCAGGTTTCCGGTAAGGATTCAGGCACTGGACAGTGAACCGAGACATCTCTTTCTGAATACTTCTTTGCTTTTCTTTGCCAGCTCACTGGAGGTGTCTGCTTCTGTTGTCTTGGGGTTTTTGATGTCTTGTTCCAGAACTCTTTTTTTTTTTCCTTTTCTTTTTATTTCTTTCTTTTTCCTTTTTTTTTTTCTCGAGACAAGGTTTCTCTGTGTAGCCCTGGCTGTCCTGGAACTCACTCTGTAGACCAGGCTGGCCTCGAACTCAGAAATCCACCTGCCTCTGCCTCCCAAGTGCTGGGATTAAAGACGTGCGCCACCACTGCCCGGCCTGTTTATTTTAATTTATTTTATGTGTATGAGTGTTTTCCCTGCATGTATGTGGATGCACCATGTGGGTACTTAGTGCTTGTGGAGGTCAGAAGAGGGTGCTGAATCCCCTGGGACTGGAGTTACAGATGGTTGTGAGCCACCATGTGGTGCCAGAAACTGAACCTGTGTCCTTTACAAGAGCAGAAAGTGCTCTTAGCCACTGAGCTATTGATTCAGCTTCTGGCTTTGAACTCTTGAGTTTCCTGTTTTCACCTCCCAAATGGTAGGATTATAGTCAGGTGTCACTATGCCTAGCTAGAAAGCTAGGGAGGGCTAGAGGTGTAGTGTAGCTCAGTGATAGGACATTTGGCTATTTGTATACAGAGCTGGGGAGCTTCTGTCAGTAACATGGAGATTTGAGTGCCTGTTAAGGGCAAGGTAGTCTGTTTTGATGTTTCTAGAATTTGAAATGTTTCCCTCTTTAAATTCAGTTTATAAGAAATTATTAGTAATATGTTCTTATGGATACCAATGTAGCGTTATTTGGACCAAATTGTTGGTTTGTTTTCATCAGTTTGTTTTGCCATAAAAATTGCACATATCTTATCTTTTGGTTTTATGTTAGTTATTTAGAACAAACATAACTTTGAAACTGTGGTCAGTTTTCATAGACTTAAAAAAAAACTATTTCACATGAGTGTTTTGTCTGCTTGCATGTCTGTGTACTGTGTGTGTGCCTGGTGCCCATAGAGGCCAGAAGAGGCCATTAGAACTCCTGAAAGTGTAGTTAAAGACAATTGTAAGCTGCCATGTGGGTACTAGGAATGAAACTTGGCTCCTCTGGAAGAACATTCAATGCTCTTAGCCATGGAGCCATCTCTTTAGCTCCTTCATTTTAGATTTTTACCTCTTAACTGAGGAATCAAAAGGAAACACTTTAGAGTGTGTGGTGCTAAAGATGGAATTCAGGGTCTTGAAGTATACCAGGCATGTAACCCTACCACATTACACTCTCAGCAGAGGAGTATTCTATTTCAAATGAATAAATGCTTCCAGAATGGAAACTATTGGAGAAAAGAAAAATGATCACAGAATCAGTATAACATTTTTGGGGGAATTGTGGCTATATCTCTTCTTGTAACCATAGGACTGTCTAATTTTGAATGTCATTTACTTTAAAAATATTCAAGTAATATTTTCACAGGGATTTAAAATGATTTTATATGACTTTGGAAAGAGCCGTACACTTTAATGTACAGGCTATATGACAGCTTAGTGATCTAATAGCTAGAGTGAAATAATTAAAGCATTAGAGCCAGGTATGATGGTACGCACTCATAATCTCAGCACCCAGGATATGGAGGCAGGAGGATGGAGAACTCAAGGCCCATTTGAGCCAGGTAGGGAGCCACTTGAAAAATAAAAATAAAGCATTATAGATTTGTTCATATAATTTTTGCCATCAAATTACTTTGATTTGGTTATAGTTGAAATTCTATCTGACCTTGATTAGAAAGGACTTGATTGAAAGTATTTTTAATATATTGTAAAAGTAGTGGCTGTTAAATGGAATCCCATATATCCTCTGTGGATATAGCTGCAAAGATTGTGGCGTGTTCAAAAAAATTATCCTCGTGTTTTAAAACTTTGGATTTTTTTTTTGTTTTTGCTCTTTACAGAGGCCATTACCAATAATACTGACTCTAAATATCATACTGTTGGGTGACTTTGCTAAGTAAAAGATAATATATACTTTTGTGATTACTGTTTATTTTAAAATAAATTTAGGGACTGTGAATATAATTTAGTTTGTAGAGTGTTTTGCCTCTTCTGTATAAAGCCCTTGGTTCACATAACTGAACACACTAGGAGGTGGAAATGAGGGTCAGAAGTTTAGGGTCACCTCTGGCTAAATATCAAGTCCAAGCCAGGCTGGGCTACATAAAACCCTGCTTCAAAAAGTAAAATTGTAGTCTAGGTTGTAGCTTAGTAGTAGAGAGCTTGCCTAGCATGCCTGAGGGCCTAGATTCTAGTCTCAGTACCACCACCACCATAAAACAAAACTCCACAAATTGTTAAAAAGAAAAGAGTAGAACAAAGAAAAAAGAAAGAAAGTAAGTAAGTAAGTTTGGTTCCCAGAACCCATATCAGATGGCTCATAAGTACCTGTTAACCCCCCAAAATAAATCTTTAAAAAACAAAATCAGAATAGTTCATGGAGGGAGGTAGAAGGCTAATAGATGGTAGTAGTTGAGTTAGTAGTTGAGCATTAAAAGTGGAGTGTTAGGGCTCAGTATGTAGCTCAAATGATATAGAGCAGTTACCCAGCATGCAAGACCCTCTGCGTTTAATTCCTAGTCCCCCTCCCGTAGAAAAGGGGGAGAAGGAAGAGGAGAAGATTAGTGTACCTTGACTAACGGATGGTATTCTGGAGTATAAATTAGTCATGCTGTTGTTTATGTTTTGGACAATTTTCATTTCAGTGTCTTTAAAATGTTCTTAAAAATAAATGAACTTGATTATTCATATTAGTTTAGTATGTTCAGTATCTGTTCCCTAAGCATCTTCTTGTGGAATAGTGATTTTTGAAACTTGGCTGATGGTGGAAGTAAGTTCTTGGTTTCCTTTAGATTTACCAAGTCAGACTCTTTAGGAGAAGGTGCTGGAATTTATGCTTTTAAATGTTTTTTTTTTTTTTTTAAGATATATTTATTTATTTATTTTTATATACAGATGGCCGTGAGCTCCGACCCCGCTCGCTCCAGCCCCACTCGCTCTGGCCCTGCTCTCCCCGGCATAATACACTGTAGCTATCTTCAGATGCACCAGAAGAGAGCATCAGATCTCATTATGGGTGGTTGTGAGCCACCATGTGGTTGCTGGGATCCGAACTCAGGACCTTCAGAAGAGCAGTCAGTGCCCTTACCCGCTGAGCCATCACGTCAGCCTGGAATTTATGCTTTTAAAATAGTCCTTGGGTAATCCTGAAACCTCTTGTATTTATAGGCATACAAAAGGTCCTTTATTGAAAAGGATCGAGCTACATAATTTACATGGAAAGTCTAGTAAGGTGAAAGGTAGCTACTTCTGGAAGAATAAATAAAAGGCCTTGTCTTAGGGTTATTATTGTAATGCTGAAAATATTAGGCCACATCACTGTTCATCACTGAAGGCAGTCAGGACAGGAACTCAAACAGGGCAGGAACCTGGAGGCAGGAGCTGATGCAGAGCCCATGAAAGACTGCTGCTTACTGGCTTGCTCTCCGTAGCTTACTCTGTGCTTTCTTATAGAGCCCAGTGGTCGCACCACCCACAATAGGCTGGGCCCTCCCACAGTAACCACTTATTGAGAAAGTGCCCTGTAAGCTTATTTGCAGCCTGATTTTATGGAGACATTTTCTTAGTTGAGGTTTCCATTTCTCAAATGACTATAGCTTGTGTCAAGTTGACATAAAACCTGCCAGCACAGGCCTTCTACTTAAAAATAGAAGAGACTGTCCACTGGATACTCACTCCATAGAGTTAGAAGGCAAGTTGTCAGGGACTTGGGGATTTGGAAGCATTTTAACTAACTTGAATTTTTCATTTGATTTTTTTTAAAGCAATTTAACTGTGAAAGTAATGTGGTTCCCAAGCTGCAGAATCCTGGGCAGTACTCTTTAATTTGCAGAGCCGCAAAAACAATTTAATTTCTGTAATCTGAATGTTTATGATCTTGCCAGATTTATTATCTTGGCTAACTTTCAGGAATCCACTCTTGTGCCTAAAGCTGAAGAATTAATCTATAGATTGCCTGAATCCTTTTGGATTTTGTTTGAGACAGGGCCTGGCTATGAGGCCTAGGCTGGCCTTGATCTCACTCTATGGCTTAGAGCTGACTTTGTACTCAAGAATTCTGCCTCAGTTTGGATCTTAACTACCTATATTTAAAATCTCTGATAAGCCAATATATTGGAATTCTTACTCTGAGAATTCTAAGCAGCTGAATTTTAGGAGTAAGGATTTGTGTTACCAAGTGGCTTAGTGTTTTGTATTACAGTTACAGCAAGTCTTTATACTATGATTTCTATGATTCTAAAATGTGGCTACCTAGATAAAACATCATCCTTCACCGTTCTCTCTACTATTCTTGGTGTCTCATTGTAATAGGCAGTGCATGAGCAGTCGCCAAACATTTCTTTTGGTGCTAGGCATAGCTATAGCAGTAGAAATAGGAATAAGACACACCTCATTTTGAGAGGGATTTTAACCTGCTAGGGAGAGCTTAATGGGCATAAATACATAGATTAAAAAGCAAAGTAAAAGCACCAATCCCCTCTGCTTTTAAAAAGGCAGTCCCTGTAGAAAAATACAAAACGATCATAGGAATCAGTGAACATAAACCCAGGTAACTGGAAAACAGCATGGGAGAAATATAGAAAGTCCATGTTTGGTGCCTAGAGTCAGTGAGGTTAGAGAGAGTGGTTGTAGCAGGTTATAGTAAATCTTTGGTTTATATAAAAGTCCTGGGGGGGGGGTGGGTGGACCTCAAGTAAGAATAGAAAGAATCTAATCAGGGTTGTAGTTTAGATAGATCATTGTTTCTCATATGGTGCTTTGAATCTGTAGTTGGCTAGGCCACCAATTAGGATGCTGTTAGAAACCATCTGGGAAAGAAATGAGGGTACAAGGAAGGACTAGTAGGGGATAAAGAAAAGTAAGGAGAAGTGAGATCATTTAATAGGCACAATTATCAGAGTGTAGTGACCAAAAGGATTGAGGGCAGTGCTTAAGATGATCTTGGGGCTTCTTTTTATTTGTTTTTTGTTTCTTGAGACAGGGTTTCACTAAGTAGCAGCCCTGGCTGTTCTGGAACTCATTCTGTAGACCAGGCTGGCCGCATAGTCACAGACAGTTTTTAGAGATATATATCATATATAAATTGGTATCAATTTGTTTAGCTGTGTCTTTCAATTTTTCAATTGAAGGCTTTGTAACTTTTATCTTTGGGAAATTAAGATAAAGTCTTGAAATTTGAACTCTTCCACAATATATATACTTATGTTTTGATATCCCCAGGATTTCAAAATGCATTTACTTCAAAGTAAGGGCAGTAAGCTTTTCTTTCTGTGAGTGGCTGATATTGTATGCACCTGATTTGTCACATGGAGAAAAGATTGACGACTGCCTTTGTATTTCAGGTAATTCAGAGATCTGTGGGGCCAGCCAGCCTGAGCCTGCTCACCTTCAGAGTCTATGCAGCACCCAAAAAGGACTCACCTCACAAAAGTTACATGAAGATCGATGAGGTAACGTGCTGATACTAAATGGCACATTATAAACATCTGACTTAGTTAGGGAGAGTTTTTATAAATTGTATATCAAGATGATAAAAGTCTTGTAATTTTATTTTTTTTACTCTTTGAGATACTGGATAGTAATGTATTTCCTTGGCACACTTAGAAAATATTTAAAAAGAAGACATACGTTTTCTGGTAGTTTTCTCTGTGGGAAATTGGTAGACTCTGATTTTTCCACAGAGGATAGTGGAACGTAGCTAAGGATATAATTAAGGACTAGCTCATAGATTTTGTTTTTAGTGGAGAGCTTGCTATATCCCAGTGGATTGTAGGCACAAGCCACTTTCCTAGTAAGTAGTTATTTTCTATTAATTGTTTTCATGCAATATATTCTGATCATGGCTGTCCTTCGCCCAACTCCTCCCAGATCCTTTCTATCTCCCCAATTCCACACTTCTGTCTATTTCTCTCTAGAAAACAAGTAGGCAAAGAAAAAACCCAAACCATAAGAAAAAGAAAAACCATGAAACACACACACATACACACACACACACACACACACACACACACACTCTATAAAAACAAAATCTGAAAACATAATATACAAACTGAAGACTGGTAAGACAAAAAATGCAAAACAAAGCAATAGGAGACACAAAGTCTACAAAAATACCATTAAGTACGTTTTGTATTGACCACCTACTGCTGGGCATGAGGACTGCTCCTAAGTGTGTTTAATAAACCCAGTGAGACTTCATTGGTAAGAACTAGTTTTTCCTTTGCAAGAGGTTGTCATTTGGAGTTAGCATCTTGACCAGGGATAGGAGTCTGTGTCTACTTCCTTCTCTGAGCACTGAGGCCCTATCTAGCGTAAACCCGTACAGGCCCTGT
>JADRCD010073204.1:0-11165 GCA_019843815.1 Montemys delectorum | reverse complement strand
TGATCATTTCTAGGCACTGCAAAACATCATCTCTTTCAGGGGCTTGCATTTTGATGTTCTTAGTGTTATAATTTGATGAGCAGAATTTATGGTTTTTTGTTGTTGTTGTCCAGTTTATCAAGATTTTTTTCCTTCGTAGCAAGCTTCTTCTTTCTCTTTTGTTTATTCTTAGACAAATTCTTCATTGACCCTTGGACCATGAAGAGATCTCATGAGTTCAAAAGTTTATTTTGCTTTTGTAGTTTAGATGTATTATTCGTAAGGCATGGGTTTTTGTCTGTTTGTTTTTTTGAGACAAGGTCTCTCTGTATAGGTAGTCTTTACTGTCCTGCAGCTTGCTATGTAGAACAGGCTGGCCTCAAACTCACAGAAAGTTCTCCATGCTTCTACCTCTGGAATGCTGGGATTAAAGGCATGTGATACCACATCTGGCTTGGAATATATTTTTATAAATGGTAGGAGCAGGCGACAAGATTATTTCCTACACGTAGATGCATAAATTTACCATTTATTTGTGTGTGTCCATGTGTGCATGGATGTCTTAAAGTACACATGAAGCTGAGAGGACAACTTGCAGCCCTCTTCTTCCACCAAGTGAGATGCTTGCATGAAACTCAGGATATCAGGCTTGGCAGCAAGCACCTTTACCTTGTGAGCTATCTCATTGGCTCTCATTTTATTTTTTAGCTATCAGTTCTGAGTCTTGCTATTCTTCAGCCTCTGCTCTAAGTACTCTGCATGCATTATCTTATTTAATCTCCAGACCTCTCCTACTAAAGGCTTCTTACTGCACACTCTGCCTGAAACTTTTTTGTTTAGCAAGTAGAACAGGTTTTTCCTTCCATATAGGGAAAGAAAGCCAGAAGGGACATCCAATTAATGTCCCCGAGGCAACATTAAAAAAAAAAAAAGACTCCTTGCTCTTTGAATGGGAGAATCCTCCAGCACATTCCACATTGTTCACTAGTAGAACTGAGCAATAGTTGCCCGTAATTACGATGTAGCTGATGACGACATAGCCGGTATTTGCTGCTCTTTCTCCCCACTTTCACTTTCTTACTCTCTTATCTTCAATTAAAACTACTTGGTTGAGAAGTATCTCAGGAAGCTGAGACCAGGACAATCTGCTGGATCCTTTTTTTCTTTATAATGCTAGAGTCTGAACTCAAGGCCTCACCCATGTATCACTGTGCACTGTATCAGGATAAATGAATCTAGGCTAAATCTGTTGGATCTTTAAATGATGAGTGCAAACTCTAGGGCTGGGGTGGAGGTGGTGCATTTTCATTCCTTTTTCTTTCTTTCTTTCTTTCTTTCTTTCTTTCTTTCTTTCTTTCTTTCTTTCTTTTTTGAAATATTTTCTACATAATTCTAGATTAGATACATCCCTGACCCTTGCTAGAATGGTCTGCAGTGGGTCTGGATAACTGCTATTACTAGTGACTGCACCACAGTTGGAAGCTATTGGATGGGAATTCTGCAGTACTTCGGCGGTGAGAAGAAGCAGAGAAGAAACTCAAGTCAGTGTGGACAAAGCATATCCCAATGGTTCCTCAACCAGTCAGCCTCTGAATATGCTGGTTATGGCCACGTGGAGTAGGCTAGTGATGCTGCAAGGACAGTGGTTCTCATCCTGCTACTCAAGACCCCTTTGAGGATCGTATATCAGATATCCTGAATATCAAATCTTTTACATTAAGATTCATAACAGTCACAAAATAACAGTTACGAAGTAGCAATATATATATATGGTTGGGAGCTACCACAACACCAGGGGCTGTATTAAAGGGTCTCAACATTGAGGAGGTTGGGAACCACTGTCCTAGGATATTCAGACTCCCTATTTAGGAAGCATGGTTTCAGCCAGAGAAGATATGCAAACTGCTAAATCCTGAAAGAGCTACAGAAGTTAGTACATTTGAGGAGGAATTATTCAGGGTTGGTATGGTAGCACTAATCATGAGTTTGTCTGGAATGGTTTTCTCCTCATTCTGTCTATCCTACCCACAGTTCATTACAATCTTCTTTATCCAGCCAACTATGTCTTCTTGGATATTTTAGTAGCTATGGTTAAGTTTCCTTTTTTTTTTTTCCTGTCTCTGCCAAGTGAGTTTCTCTGAAGCAATAAGAGTTCCCTACTGCTTCATTCAAAGTTTCTTTTAAACCTGTCACAGAATGATGGAGAAGAAAACAATTTCTCAAAGGTTAAAAATTCATGGCTGTAATTTCCTAATAACCACTAACAACACAACAATACATTTTTCCCAGACTTTTTCCTATTGTACTGGGTTGGACATTTTTTGTTTGCTTTTGAGAAAATATCTCTCTACATAGCTCTGGCTGTTCTAGAATTAATTCACTAAGTAGACAAGGCTGGCCTTGAACTCAGAATCTGCCTGCCTTTATATCCTATGCTGGGACTAAAGGCATGTGCCACCACACTTAGTTTATATTGTTTGTTTATTGAGTTTTATATAGTTTAGTTTGGTTTCAAACTCTCTATGAATCAGAGGAGAATGACCTTGAATTCCTAATTGTCTTGAATCTGCCTCTAGAGTGCTAGTGTGACAGGTGTGTACCATCATACCAGACCCTGGGCTCAAATTGCTGAACTATTTTATTTAGGAAACATTTGGGATTCTGATGGACTGATAGCTAGAAAAAAATGAAGAGGTCTTTTCGGAATATGTCATTACAGAAGTGAAACATCCATGCAGGCTGGATGTCTTCAGTCTTAGAGCTTTTAATTTACCTTAACCATTGGTGACATATGAAGTCACTCTGTTGTCTTACATTATCCCATCAGTCATGAGGACTGACCCTTTGAAGGTCTAGAATCAGTGAGAATTTTAAACAAGAGAATTTTGGTTTGCTTCTTAATTTTGCTTTAATTTCCACTTACTTTACACACACACACACACACACAAAATCATGGGGCAAGGCTGGAAAGAGATCTCAGTGGGTAGAATGCTTACCATGCAAGCCAGAGGACCTGAGTTCAATCTCTAGAACCCATATAAAAGATGGATGTGGTGGCATATGATTATGAGTTTAGCATTTGGAAGGTAGAGACTGGAGCCGTCCAGCCTAGCTTATTATGTGAGTCCCAGGTCTATGAGAGAAACTGTCTCAATAAAACAAAACGAGTAGATGCCTCTTGAAGAACCATGCCTGAACTTGACTTCTGACCCCCACATACCTGCTTATACTTGTGTTTACACATACACACATGCACACACACACACACACACACACACACACACACACACACCTTGGTACCCACACAAATATACATGCATGTGATAAACACACACACAATTATGGAACTCAACATTTTGTGTACCTTTTACTTATTATAACAAGGGTGTGACTAGCACAAAGCAACAATTGGGAAACTTATTGAACATGATTTTTGCATCAATAATTCTTTATGAACTATATCAAAATAAAATTAATGAAGTTGACATGAGTTTTGAATGTAAGAACTTCATTATAGGTTTGAAATTTATTGAAACAACATTTCAATTAGTACTCCACTGGACTATAAATCTAGAGAGCAGAGACCCTGTGTAGCTAATCTTTATGAACAACTAAGACAGACACTGTCAGTTTCTGTCTCTCCTTTAATGTTCATCTCCCAGCCATTAATGAGAACAAGGAGGTTTAAGTTTACTAAGCAAATTGTCTGTGAATGTGGGCATCTAAACTCAGAAAAATTGCTTAATTGTTAAGTGTTTAAGGTCCTCAAAGAGAAATAAGCCAAGAGTAAACAACTTGCCAGACATGGTGGAACATGTCTGTAATCCAGCCTTCTGGAGGCTGAGGCTGGAAGATTTGAATTTGCAGCCAGCTTGGACTGTGGTGAGTCTCTCTCTGTCTCTCTGTCTCTGACACACAGTTAATGTTAATTTAATAAGAGTCATGGAACTTGGCCATCTTATATTTGGGGAAAAAAGTCAACTTACCATCCACAGTAAAGATGTCCTAAGTGGTAATTCCTGTAAGACCCCTGGCATTAGGGAGTGGCTAACCTCTTCTTGATTTTATTGTCCAGTGCTTCTCATGCTCATAAGGTCCTTATCTATACTAGTATCACATTTTTTTTTTTATAATGATAGCCTTTTGTCCTAGTTCTGGTACTGAAGCGGTGTACAGTCTACTTTTAATCTCTTTTCTGGTCTTTTGAAGTAGCTGTACCTACCTTTTTGCTATGGCTTATCCTAAGTGTTCTTCATTTAAGGTTAGATAACTTCAGTTACTTAGTTAGATCTCCCAGTGAAGTTTTCTAGTCCCGTTTTCCTGGTTGCCATCTGTCACAGGCACAAAAATGTGGTGAAACTCATTTCTTCTATTTCTATGACTGTCATACTAGGACTAAGATGGCCTTTATTTTAACCATCACATTGTGCTATTGATTAATTATTGCTATTATGCCCCACTAAATTCCCTCCTTTATGGTGGTAGATTTTTAAGCTTGAGATTTCCTTAGTTCTATATATAGTTGATATTTTGAACTTGAATTCTGTGAGACTGTTCTGTTGTCTTTGTTAAATTGAATCTTGCTTGCTTTGCTCTTTCATTTCCAATCAGTGGTGATGGTTTAATATCTTGATTCAATGTGTCAGCTACTGCCCACAGCATTTTATTCTTTGTAGACACTATAAGCATGATTCTATGACATCACCCATGTCTCTGATAAACTTATTGCTCAGATGGACTCAAGACCAGAGCTCACCGGCAGGCAGTACTAGCAATGTCATTCTAAGTTGACGTCTATTAATCAACATTCCTTGGGTGCCATTGTTGCAGAAGCCACAAATATACCCCCCCATCTTCCATCCTAACCACATTTCTCCACCCTGCCCACGAGATCTATCATTATGAGCAATTGTCAAATGGTTTGCTGGAATCAAGATACCATGTGTCTGTAGCATTCCTTTGATCTCCTGGTCTAATAGCCCTATTCAAAAAGGAAATAAGGTTAATATGGCTGAAATTGGACCTATTAATAGCAATCAGAAGGGCCATTTTCATTTTTGGTGTATAATAGATAAATAGTTTGTTTTGACAAACCAGCTTTGTCATCTTGGCTATGCAATGACAGCACTGTAAGATTGCAAGGGGACTCTTGGGGAATTATAGCTCATTTCTCAGGTTCAAGAGTACCTTGTTTGTGAAAAAACCAAGCACTGCAATTTGGTCTTTTCCTTTCTTTGAGGGTACTTGATGAGGATCTTATGTCCCTGTTCTTTGCTCCCTAAGACAATATTGAGGATTCAGGACCTTTGGAGTGTCCTTAAGCTCAGTTTGAGGGAGGTTGGTGAGTGTCTGGTGAGCCAGGAAAGTGGGAACATTTGTGGTGAGGAGTATGAATGGATTCTGTAGTTGGACTATGTGGGTTCTGATACTGTCTCCACTGTCTCATCGTAGTAGGACTTTCCATCTGCTATGGAGTGGAGACAACAGTACTGACTGCATTGTGTAATTGAGAGATGCTAAAGTAGGTATTGAGAACTGTGCCTGGCGTATCAGCTCTTTTGTTGATACTACAACTGCACCAGACAGAGTAGAAGGTATTGCTCTTCCCAAGTAGGTGGAAGCCTTTGTCTGAGTCTGTGAGATATAAGGTCAGAAGAAGGATGTCACCTGGCTAATCAAGTGATTCTGATTCTCATTTTGGCCAGATAACAATTAAGTTTTTTAATGGCCATTTTATTTTATTTATTTTTTGTTATTTGTATAAACATACTAAAAAGCATGACTATCTTATCATCCAGCTTCATTCATTTACTATACATCAGATGCTATTTTAGACACTTATGTCTGATAAACAAACAACAACAAAGACTATAAGCCTGTGTTCCAACGGAGAGAGATAAATACAAAACCAAACAGTGTATGTGAGGGAATTTCAAAACCTTTTAGGGGGTGTTGAAGGAGGACAATCAACTGTGTGGGTCTGGGATGATCAGTCATGTTCAGTAGGGTATTCTGGTGGGCCTCACTGAAGAAGCTTCATCTGAGCAAATATTGGAAGGAGGTACGGGAGTTTATTATACACACTGATGGAGAAAGATTCTGTTGGCAAGGAAAACCATAGTGTGCACAAAGGCTCTGAGGTAAACACATTTCATGCATGATTCAATGATGACAGGGTGCCAAGGAGGTCGTAGTGGTGGATAGAGAAGAGATGAGGAGGGGAGTGAGATGAGACTGGTCTGGCAAGATGAAGATAGATAGGATAGAGTCTGGGAGGCCATTGCAATGACAGATACATTTTTGTTCATAAGCTTTTTGCTCTGAGTATGGAGGCAATCCTTCAAGGCTTTTAAGGCAGGAGCAATGTGATGAACTTAGACTTGAGAAGAATCACGTGGGTTAAAGACAGGGAGAATAGCATCAAGGAAACCAAATAGGTGGGTGACAACAGTAATCCGGCTAAAAGCAAGGAGTGGTTTTGGTGAAAGCACTGAAAAGTGTTTGGATCTGCCATAGAGCTGTTGACACTTTTGCTTTCTGGGTAGGACCAGGTAACTCAACCCATACCGAAAGGCAGAGCTGGAAAGGGAAAGGAAAGCTCTCTTCCCTTCCTTCACGAGACACACTCTCAAAGGAACCCATGTTGTAGTCACTTGTGATCCTTTCAAGGAGAGCAAATCCTCCCATAGAGATCCAATGTGGTTCATAAAGCCAGTGCTCTGAGGAAGTAAGCACTTCCCCTAGAGCTTAGTTGAGTAATATTAGTTGTTGTCTTGAAAAAAAGGAAATGGTTTTAACTAATACCTCCTTTAAAAGATGCTTTTCCCACTTATTGGCCCTGGCATCCCCCTACACTGGGGCACAGAACCTTCACAAGGCCGAGGTCCTTTACTCCTATTGATGATCGAATTTGCAATCCTCTACTATATACCTGCTGCCAGTACATTCAATCCCACCCTGTATAGTCAATAAGTGGGAGAGGGTGGGTTGGCAGGCATGGGGAAGGGGGAGGCAAAAGGGGTTTGTTCTTGCTTTTGTTTGTTTGTTTGTTTGTTTTGGAGGGGAAGATGGGAAAGGGAAAATGTACATGTAAATAAAGAAAATACCTAATTTAAAAAAAAAAAGATGCTTTTCACTCAAATAGAATTCCATTACTTCCACCCCTCCTTTTCCTGCTTCCAACCCCTCCAGACTACTACTCAAACCTCTTCCATGCCTTCTACTCCCATGTTAATAGTCTTTGTCTTTAATTATTATTGTTATATATATATATATGTATGTATTTATACACAAACATGTATACATATGTATATATGTATATATGCACACATGCCCTGCTGAGTTTGTTTTGTTGTTTATGTTCATATGGTTTCAAGGCTGACCATTCTGCATTGGACAACCAATGTGGGGGCTCATCCCTGGGAGAGGCTCATCCTCCTCCAAATTGTCATCAATTGCTTGTAGTTATTTGTCTAGGAGAAGACCACTTGGTATAAGTTATAAGCAGTAATATGTACTTATTTCAAGTGTGTAATGATGACTTTTAACAGGTATTAATAAGTCTACTTTTGTATCACATTTCGATAGAGACTATTCACTACAGATTCTTAATATTTCTATGATATAGAAAAGCAGGGCTGGAAGTTGGCTGGCCTGGCATATACTTCTAACTGGGCTGCCATGTGAATTTGGCCACAGGGGGAAAATGACTCCATAGAATCTTCTGTGGTTTCAAGAAGGTTCAGACTTCCAAGAGAAAAAGCAGCAGCAGTCTTTCCTTACTTTAGGTCTGAGGCTTTTTATGATATCTTGCTGCTGGGCTGTATGGAGAAGCAGGGCTTGCTTACACAAGGGTGAGAACCTGGCTTTGGAGGCCTGAGGAATAACTTTGAACTGGATTGTTTTAAAGATAAAGCTAAAAACAACATTTCAGAAGACATTAAAAAGAGCTCTTGCCTTTGATGCAGTTTTTAAGGTGCAAAATATTACTGTTTTGTAACTGCACTTTAAGCTTATCTCAATGCTCACCACTCTTACAAAGGGCGAGAAAAGGTGTTTAGAATCTGATGACTCTGTTTAAACACATTTGGATTTATTCTAGAGCTCAGCTACTCTTTGTTGTTGTTGTTGATGATGATGATGGTGATGCCAGCTATCTGAGAGAGAAGAGCTAGTCACTATGACAGCAGATGACAGCCACAGAGACATACTGTTCCCAGGAATCCAGTCTCAATATTTATGTTTCTCTTCAGCCTGCATGTGGACTCTGTTCCTCAAGCCTGTATTTATATTTCAGTAGTGCAACTAAAGCTGTATTTCCACTTTTAATTTGGCACCTGAATTCTGCCATTTCAGCCCACCCCCTGCCTGCTCCCCTTTGCAAGATGGTTCATGTTTATTGAGCATTTGAGTCTAGAGATTAAGTGAGAGGAGGAAGGGCTGTGGGAATAAATAACATGGAAAACCCTTTGAGACAACGTCAAGGGATTTTTTTATTTTACCAACACGAGAAAATGGGTTTTGAAGTTTGTGACAATGTGTTTGTGTGTTAAGGGGGGTGGGGGCAGGTGGCAAACTAAGAAGGGATTTGGGGAGAGGGAGACCTGGAGTGTTTCCAAAGAATACCATTTGAGTTAAATACCTTTGGTGTGAGAGCAGGGAAATGTTGGAGAACTATCAGGTATCAGATATCACCTAGTACTCATCGGGCAAAATTTTAGTTTTTGCTAATTAGAACTAATCCAACTGTATAAAGAAAAGTATATTGCATAAATTTGTCTCTTGTGTGGCTTTAAATTAACCCTTTGTTTTATGTTCTATAATGAGTAGCTCTTAAGTTGCTTATACAGTGGGAAGGTGACAATGAGAGGAGAAACAATGAGGGGAGCAAGTTATTTATATTATTGTCCTGTAAACGTAAATTCGAAGTACTTTTAGGTTTTCTAATTAATCTGGTAAGACAGTGGTTTAATGGATGTTTAATATGAATGAAAAATTTGAAAACAAAACAAAAATCTATATGAAGTATCTTTATTTACTTCTCAACAACATAGGCTATGGGCTTGTTTTTCTTTCCAAGTTGCTGTGTGTGTGTGTGTGTGTGTGTGTGTGTACGTGTGTGTGCGCGCTATGTGTTCTGATCAGCCTCAATGAATCAGACCTTACAATCTGTGAAGCTTAGGTTCAGTATTGATTCTCAGGACCTCTAGAATTTGTTTGCTGCTCTAAGCTAAGTACTCAGGTTGCATGCCCAGCACAATTTCCTGAAGCTCAAGAGGATCTGACACCCTCTTTGGATTTCTATGGGCTCTTGCATGCACATGATGCTCCTACATATACTCAGGCACACACACACACACACACACACACACACACACACACACACAATTATACATGTATAGGTTTCCTGAGGGATTGGGATTTTTATCAGGATTACATGTTTGCATTCCTATTCTGGGTCATCTTTGATTCTTGTGGTATCAGCAGCTTGTATCACCAGCTGTATGATCTTGGACTTAATCTGTGTGCTTCAATTTCCTAATTGGTGAAATGAGGACAGTAATAATATTGATCTCATAGAGTGTGAAAATGTAATAAATTAACTCACAGGTTGTGCTAGCAGTTGTGATATACCCATTATATACATGGAAAGGGTTAATGTGTTTATGCTACTGGTGGCATGATTTTTATGGATTTATTTTTATTATCATCAAGGGTCTGTGGAAGAGGAAGTAGACATAAAAACTGATAAAAACCTAGCTCCCGTACCTCCTCAGCTAGTGTATATATTCTGATTCTGGTCAACTGGATATGTGGAGAAAATGGGGACAAAAAATACTACTCCTTTGTCTGGCTTAGCTAGGATAACTCTTGTCTTGCCTTTTGTGTGGCACTTGGAAGAACAATTTATCTGGCTGCTATTATGCCCTCATTCTCAGTGAGTGTGGTTTTGGTGATGGCCACAAGGAGGTTGGGGCATAGATGTGTAATATCTTTGATATAGTATAAGGTGCAGATATCTGTGTTTTCTGTTTGAATCTTTTCCCACAATGCCCTGTCCTTTCTACTCTCGTAATACAATTTCAGGCATGAGAGGTTGCCTTCAGGACCTTGAGTTTCTATTCCAAAGGAAGCAATCCCACCTTAGATGTGGCTTTATGGGTTGAGGGCACTTAGAAAGTCTCAAGGAAATCCTCACATCTCCCCACTGGACTTTCTTTCTAACTTCCGAACATGTGCTGAATTACTGAGGTTCCAGGCTCATTGTGTGCTGTGGCATTCCTCCTCCTCCAAGCCTGATCTCACAGGCACCCTCGCTGTTTGTTTTAAAGTGTCCCATGATAGAAAATCGAAGGGCGAGATTTTTAGTCTGAACTTTCTCTTCCAGGCATACAGCAATACTTGAAACAAGGGTCCAGCTGCACATCCAAGGCTGCCTTGTGTTTTGATTGGATGTGTAGTTCCTATCAGGTGTAAGAAGGGTGAATCCTTCACAGTTGAGCCTGAGAAATGGTTGTGAGAGGCCGTGAGGGGACCTTGTTGCTGAGTGATACCCAGCTAAGACTTTGAAAGTGGGCTTTTGTGATAAACTTGAACATAGCATTAAATTTTCCTGTAGTGCTTCATTCCCTTTCCTAACTAGATGGTAGGTGAGCTGATTTTTTCCATGAGAGAACTGCTTTGGATCCTTAACCCAAATTTTCTTCAAATCTGGAGGTGACTATGTAATTGGCCTTTGCCTTTTGCAAACTGATGGGACCTAGTGAGAGTGCCTGTGAAGTCAAAAGTTAGACAGGGGATGCTGGGTGCTTTTCTTTAATTGCCAGGTGTGCAATGCAAAAGAGCTTTATGCTGAGTTAGAGACCTTTGAAAATCTGAATATACCATGAGGACTTGGGAAACTCTTAAGCTCAGTGCTTCTCTCTGGTTGTATTTCTTGACTGTAAAATACAACTAAGACTGTGACTTGTTCTTTGGTCTTCAACCCCCCTGACTTTCCCTTATAGCTAATTCTGTCTCTAGTTTTTTGAAAGGTCATTAAATTCTTGCTTTGGATGGATGAATGTTATTAGGAGGTTTTTTCCAAACACACTCAGCACGATTCAGACGCACATGCTCAGACACATAGACACACGGACACACAGACACAGATACACAGACACACACACACAGACACACACACACAC